>JALPQI010001772.1:0-120643 GCA_025490895.1 Thaumatotibia leucotreta | reverse complement strand
CCAAATTTATGAAAATTTCGTGATTTTGATTTTTTTTGTTTCGTGTTTTTACATAGTAGTCATGACGCTAGAAAAATTAAATACTTTTTTGAAGATAGTGTATTTAATAAGCTTTAATTTGATGTATATGAAAAATGTATATACCTTGTTGGCGGTATTAAAAAAAAGACCCGAAAATAATTAAATGAATTGTAGTCATAATCCACCGCATACTTAGTGATTTAAGAGGCGATGGAAGTGCCACTCGTAAATAATAGTGCTTATTTCAAATAACCAAGATTGAAAAAGCTTACCTAACAGCCGTGAAAAGGAAAATTTGTACCTCCTAATTTTAACCATACCTGTCATACAACGGAAATCTTGAAATAGCCCGTATGCCCATTAGCTACCACTTTGAGATGTCTATCATACTTTTTTAACATCCTTATGAATATGTCTAACTACTGTAAAAAGGACACTTGGTACCCCCAAATTATACCGTTTTCTAATTTCAGACCGACTAGCCCACGGACTAAATTCCATGGCACATACATTTGTGGCACAGGCATCATGAAATTCTGCCACTAAGCATATACAGGGTTACTTTTTCACCAGTACAAAAAATCAACATACGTAATAGTAGTCCAAGTTACAGAATACTAGCATTTTTTGTTACCACTCCCTTAGAACAAAAAAAATAAAATACCGATGTTTGAACTTATCCGCAAACCTAATAAGAAAATTGGACGCATTACGCATTATCAATGTACATAACTAGCAAAACACACGAACTGGCAACTGTTTGTTTACAACGTCATCGCACGTGGCATGGCTTAGAAAAGCGGCGGTGATAATCAACTTATGATTATGACTTCGCAAAAAAATCTTACTTGATCCCAAATTTTCCTTCATACTTGCACTAAGGACAGGAACTTTCTTCATTGAGACGTATTTAAACACTTGAAATCAACTTTATGCACAATGATTGGAATAAAAAATCATACCTAATTAATGGAGTCCATTTCTCATACTAATTAATTAATTCACATACTTAAGCAAGTGTTCAAAATGTTGGCCGTGGTTATCTAAACACACTCTTGCCCGTTTTTTAATGTTTCCTTCGATATTTCCCAACACAAGTCTGTAGTTTTCACTTTTAAGTTCATCAAATGCACTTATTATTAGATTTTTTAAGTCTTTTAAATTTTGGGCCTACCCTCACCCCACAAACACAGTCACACGGGGTCAAATCTGTTGACCTGACTGGCCATGGCTATAACACTGGCATTTTCCAGGCGGGGCACACTTTCTTCAGCGTATAGCCGGTGGGCTGCCACTGTATTTTCCCCAATGAGAAAATAACTACGAACCATTTCGTACGAGTAATTTCCGACTGAAGGTAGTACGATGTGGCGCAAGTGCACATACCTATACGTCAACCGTGAGACTGACCCTGACCGTGACCTAGTCACCGAGATTGAGGTAACTGCTATGTTGCCAACTCGTGCGCAGGTCGCTCACCCCTTTCCGCCGCCCTCTGCGTCCCGCACCCCGTTGACGTCTTATCATTAGTAAGCCCATTATTTTGCATTTGCATGAAGGATAAATTAATAATAAATGAAAAAAAAAATGACAATTTTATTTGATAAATGTAATCTATTATCGATACCAAATATGTGGGAAAATTTATTGTACCGGTGAAAAAGTAACCCTGTAAAAAAAACGTTCATGTTTTTGTTTGTTTATTTCATTGCATGTTTGAGAAAAGCGCTATACAGCTAGAGTGTCCCGAAATTGACTTTTTTACGCGATACCTACCAAAAGCCTCTAAATAAATTGTAGATTACGGGAAAAATAATAAAAAAAAATTTAGACTAAATCTTTAGGGCTCTACCATCGTTTGAAGTTTTCAAATAAAAACTTTTTTAATTCGGCTCCTTGGGCTGAAAATTAAAAAATGATATTTTTCATGCAATATAGATTTAAGACAAGCTATAAAATTTAAAATGAGAAGTAAAAATATTTAATGTAATATGGATTTTTTTAAATTATATTTTTCTTGTATTTTTTTATTTAATTTATTTTTATAAAAAAAATACTATAATTATATGTAAACATATTTTGGTACATAATTTTTTTCGGAAAAATAGAAAAAAATCATATCTTTACACTGCAGTAGAGCCCTAAAGATGACATATATTTTAATTTTTTTTACTCGTTTCGGAATGTGTGTAAATTTACAAAAAAAATGATGCCTCTCGGGAAACTGTAGCTCAAAAAAAAAAATTTTCCATACATTGACGGGACACTCGGCCGAAAATATGCGGTTGCCTGCCTCAGACCTATCCGCTTCGCTCGGCCGTATATGTCTTCGGCCGGTAACCCCTTTCGTCCCGGCCTCTATAGTAATATACTATTTATTTTTCAAATTGACATGTAATAAGATTATAATTATTGCCAATAAATGAGTATGAGTAACTTCAAACACGGGCTAAAGATTGTATGCAACCTTGTAAGTGTTTCATACAAAGTTAGTGTAACGGCACAACAGTTTATGTGGCAGTAAACTCCTTTAACCACAGTACCCGTACAGGGTTATCACTTTGCACGGTTTTGTTCAAACTATTTAGATAGTTTAGATAACGTAAAACCATTCAACTGTGGTCCAATACTGCTACTGGGGCATCCCACGAGAATGTCGCTTACGTGACGCTTATACTATCTATGGCAGCTACGTTAAATAAATGCTCATAGTTAGAAAAAACTGTGTAAACGTGTAAGTTAAGTCCCGAAATATTAGCACACTAGAACTCGGGCTCCTATCATTTTTAGAAGTACTAAAATAATCGCGTTACGTAAGCGACATTCATTAAGACATTGCATTAAGCATGTGCACGACAAATATACGTCTATATCACGCAACCGATTTTGATAATTCTTTAACCGGCTTTAAAACAAACCAAGATGAACCCGTTTGCACCAAATCAGATTGTTACGAAGAGATCTTGGAGAAATCGGTTTAAGTTGTTTTTTTATGCTACGTAATTATTCAGCTTCAACACAAGCAAAGCTGAGAGAACAAGAACCACTCGCCGTGCTCTGCCTAATGAGCTGCGACGTTGACTCGACTGCAATTAACTGTCAAAGAGGTTTGATATGAGAATGCACTCGGGTCAATGACCTGGCCCCTATTTCGTAATGGGTGACAGGTGTGATAATTGTAAAATAGTTATTTGTACAACATGAGAGCAAAGTACGTATTTGATGCGAGTGTCAGTTTTGAGTCTTGAGCGTAGCGAGAGACTCGAAAGACACGAGATTCAAATAACTTTGCTCTCAAGTTGTACATACAACTTTTCACCTCAGCATGGAGAAAAGGAAATAAAATAACTTCAGCAGGGAGAAAAGGAAATAATAATAATATTAAATCATTTATTTAATCAAAATTAGTTTTAGTACATATCATTATTGGTACATACCAGTGTTGAGGTACCATTCTTATCTCTTAGGTTAACATTTTGATGAAAAAAATTTTATAAAACAGTTATAATTATTTAGAAATGAACTCGTGTCGAATTTCTGAACGCGATTCTGACTCGCCTAGTACCACGATATCTGTCCGTTTTAAAACGGCTGTCTTTCTCTCTGTCACACTTATATATAAGAGCGATAGAGAGGTGGAATGACGGACGCCAATGTTATGTATGCTTGGTGGTAGGGGCCATATGCCGTTCGGATACAAGGAATCGGGTCCGATAAAACGCGTCGTCTAATACAACTGGCTGAATACGCTAGGATGCCATGAACGAAAAAAAAAAATGCATATTATGACAATTTATAACGTAACATTTTTCATTGTCTTTTTACTAACAAGTGAAAGAAACAAAAGAAAAAGTTTAAGTCTAAACGTCATGGAAAACAACATTCACTCAGTGAGCAAAATCGCACTTTGCTCACTGATTTCGCGAATCAAAAGAAGTCTTTTCGAGCTGCTGAGGTGAAAATTCCTTTTTTTTCATTGTATACGGAGCTACCAATTAGGTGGGACAGTGTTTTTATATTTACCACAAACCCAAGAAAAAAATTGTAACTACCATTTTTTTTTAAAGTTTAATAACAATTTTATTGTCACAAAAAACACGACAATTGTGATAAATTGTCATGAAATCCGACACAGATCGAATCTTTTATTGTAAAGATCTATCAAAAAATCTAATTTTGCGACGTTTGTCATTTTTAGTAAATGAAATCTAGAGTTTTTCGATGATATAAGTATGTACCTTTCTATTTACTTAATAAAAAAATGTTTGTGGCAAAAAAACCACATGACCCGTCCTATACCGATATTTCACATTTTTTTTACCTGTAATTACCGACTGCAATTAACTGTCAAAGAGGTTTAATATAAGAATGCACTCGGGTCAATGACCTGGCCTCGGGTCATTGGCCTGTCTTACTGCGAACTTCCAAAATCGTAAATTTAAAACATCTGTCTTTGTCACACTGACGACATCTTAGTTGTACTGACAGAGACAAATGACTGAAGTTTTCAAGTTCAGAAGAACGTGGTATGGCTACTGGCCCATATTTCATTCTTATAGGTGGAACAGTTGTAAAATGTCACTTTTACTGACGTCACAGGCTCACAGGCCATATAAGTAACGGTTATTACTTATTGTGAGGCAGTCCAACTGCTGTTTTACCATCATTATTAAATTCTTTCATAAAAAATCACACATTGATGTTTTATCTTTACTGAAGTTTTATGCAAATTTTAGTGATTATTGTGACAATTTATTGTCCTTAAGACTCAAAAACCGGCCAAGAGCATGTCGGGCCACGCTCAATCTAGGGTTCCATGATGATGATGATGATGCGTTCCTGTTATCCCTCATGAGGGACATAGGGCTCGCAGAAGAGTTTTCCATTTGTCACGATCTTGCGCGGCTTCTTCCAGTTGTGTCCAGTTCAGACCAATGAGCCAGCCTCCTTCTCAACTGATCGCCTCCAAGTATTCCGAGGCCGCTCCCACTTCCTTTAGCCACTGGATTGCCAATGGAGACTCTGCTTCGACAAGTGGTTGTCCGGTCTACGGAGCGCGTGGCCGATTCACCGCCATTTCCTTTCGAGGATTTCCTGACTCACGGGCTTTTGGTCTGTCATCTGCCATAGTCTAGCGTTTGACATGGTTCATGCAAGAGTGACAGAGAGAGAAAACTACAATACGCTACCACGCGCTAGCGCTTGGCAACTTGGCTAAGCATCCTGGACAGGTATCTTTTGTTATCACTGATCCTATTCTTAACGTCTAATGATTTTGTCAAGTGGAATCGGGTCTTCGTATTTGAAATGGACTCTACCACAATTGACGCGATCGTGATATTTGTTTTGATTAAAGCCTTAACCAAAAAATCGACAGTTATAGCTTAAAATATAATTTGAACTTTTAGTGAGCCATTTCTCTTCTACTACATATCCATGGAAAGTAGGAATGGGGTAATATCGCGATATTTCACGACAGCTCCGATATTTCCCGTAACGAGAAATATTACACCTTATTCGTCCCGTTTTAATTAAACTTTTGATAGCAGCGCACGTTTGGAGGAGAATGGTAAGTAACTGGGAAATTCTGTTTTTATTTATAATAATAACTAGTGACCCGCCCCGGCTTTGCACGGGTATTATACCTACATAAAAACCTTCCTCTTGAATTACTCTACCTATTAAAAAAAATCTCATCAAAATCCGTTGCGTAGTTTGAAAGATTTAAGCGTACAAAGGGACATAGGGACAGAAAAAGTGACTTTATTTTATACTATGTAGTGAAGACCGCAGGGTAGTTTGTGGCGAGCTGTTGGGCAGTAACGACCCCACGGACTCGAGTGCTCCCGAGAGTCGTTTAAGATCCCCGTCTCCGACGTATCTCTGTTTTTTTGTTTTTGTGTACTTTTTTATTGCGTGTGAGGTGTGCAACAACGAGTTTTGTATTGTATTGTATTGTATCTTCATTGGTTGAAACCCAAGGGAACCCATAAGACTCTCAGCTCTAGCTTGCCTTGATTGGCTGTGCAGAGAGGAGTCGTCAGAGCTATATGCTCCAGGGGCGGATGTGTACATTTGCGTAAGTCGCGAGTTGGTGCAGTGGCTATTACAAGCCATTAACGAAAAACACATCATTATACTTACACTTACAATAAACGATTACATGCTATAAAATTTCAGGGAACACGTGAGAAATAAAACTTAAATTAGGTATCAAAATGGTAAACCCTACTTTTTTGCTTATTTTGAAATCATAGACAATTAGTGATACGTACCGCAAGGAAATAACTGTCAACAAAATTTGGTTGATCATACTTCATCCTTCCAAATGACTCATCAACTAAGAACTAGCCAGGGTAGGTAGGTAAGAAGAAGTCAGGGTTTGCATTTGTAAGACACATGACTATGACTATTTATTTATTTTAAACTTTATTGCACAGTAAAAAATACAGATACAACATGCGGTTCATACTTGAAAAACAAAATATGAGTACTTGCTAATAATAATAAAGTTTCCATAGATATGAAATATATAGATGATAAAGCAATAAATATGGAGTGGAGATGGATCGGGCACACTCTTCGAAGAGGAGCAACGAACCTCGCTAGTATCGCCTTTGAGTGGAGGCCTCAAGGTGGAAAACGAGCTCGTGGTCGCCCTGTACACAAATGAAATGAAATGAAATGAAATGAAATGAAATGAAATGAAATGAAATGAAATGAATCGTTTATTTGCTGAATATGGGTTTACACATAGGTACAGATGTTTAGACAATATATTGAACAGCCATACTCTGCTTGTTATAGCATGCAAATGTATATAAAACTTATTACAAGCAAACACAAAATTATTAATTATTATAAATCAAAGTTGTGTCCAAACTAAAATAATTAAATAAAATTGAAAAAAAAGAATAATAATAAAAATAAATCACTAATGTCACAGTTTTAAAATAATAAAAATCTTTATATATTATATCAATGTCAATCAACCTCATGTCATCCAACACTCCATAAGCAATAGCTGAATCACATACATTTATTTATTTATTTTATTTATTTAATCTTTATTGCACAAAATAAAAATCATACAAAAGGCGGACTTAATGCTATGAAGCATTCTCTACCAGTCAACCATCGGGCAAAACAGAGAAACTGTGAGCGGTGCAAGAGAAGCTAATAAACAATGAATAAAATAACAACTGATACAATACTGAACACACTATTACATAGATAATAATATACACACTAATATATATATATATAAATAAATATAAATACACAAATAAATAACTATGCACATACATAAATACAAATGCAGATAGAAAACACTAAGGAGACTCATCAACAATGATTAGTACTGTCAGCAAAGTAATCACATACACTTCTCTTAAAGGCGAACTTGTTCGGGCTTTCCCTGATTTTAGTAGGAAGAGCATTCCAAAGGCGAGCTGCTTGGACAGAGAATGAGTTGGCCATGAAGCCCGAGTGGTGAGATGGGATAGTAAGTGAAAGGTTGCCGGAAGAGCGAAGCTGACGTTCACGAGAAAGACCATAAAAAAGAAAGAAAGTTTTAAGATATTGTGGAGATATTGTGTACATTATCACGATTATTATTATAATTTTTTATGGTTAAAATATTCGTCTACTGAATAAAAACACATGTCAGAAAGCCATAAAAATAATGCCCTTTTAAATATATTTAGAGGGAGATGTTTTATATATGAAGGCAACTTGTTGAATATTCTAATGCACATGAAAAATGGGCTTCGAAGTGTCTGTTTCAGATGTGCCTTAGGCATAAATAGGAGGTTACTTTGTCTGGATTTTCGTTCATCATAAGTGATAACATCATTCCTTCTCTTAAAATAATCCTCATTTTTTCTTACAAATACTGCCACCTCAAATATATACAAACAAGGAAGAGATAAAAGCTTATTATTCTTTAGAGTATCTTTACAGGTCATCATAGGGTGTAAAGAGTAAATGGCCCTGATGCATTTTTTTTGCATTACAAATGCTTTTTTAGCCTCTACTGAATATCCCCATATGACGAGACCATACCTCAGTGTCGACATAATATGGCCATGATATGCTTGTAATGCTGACTCCCTCGAGACAGTTTGTCTAATTTTCTTTAAAGGAAATATAAATCTGCTTATTTTGCTACAGACACTTTCTACATGGGCGTTGAAGTTCAAAAATTGATCTAAGTTAATTCCCAAAAACTTAATATTTATCTCTTCACTAACTTGCTCGCCTAGACATGCAATATCTAAATTCAATTTTTCTCTCCTGTATGTTCTAAATTGCACATATTTAGTTTTGCTAACATTAATCGACAAGTTGTTAACTCCCATCCAGGCCGCTATACTGTCCAACGTTCTGTTTATATCATGTCCGAATGTATGCTTATTTTGACATGGTATTATGACTGAAATATCGTCTGCGAATAAAACGGTTGGAAATTCCACTATAGCAGGAAGATCGTTTATGTAAAGAGAAAAAAGTAATGGGCCAAGTACACTGCCTTGGGGAACGCCAAAATAATTTGCCTTATATTCCGACCTGTGATTTACAAGAACATTTCCCTCTCTTCTAACAATCTCTGTACATTGCAATCTTTGACTTAAGTAAGATTCCACCCAGCTAAGTATGTTCCCTCGTATTCCACAATGCTCTAATTTATTCAGGAGTCTCTGGTGAGGCACTAGGTCAAAAACCTTTGACATATCAAGGAACAATACTAAAACATGCTGGCCATTGTCAACACACTGAACTACATCCCCTAATAGGGCAAAAGTAGCGGTTAAAGTTGACCTCTGAGGTCGAAAACCATGTTGTCGATCCGAAAAAAGATTTAGTTTTTCAACAAATGTAGTTAGCCTACGGTGCATTAATTTTTCGTAAATTTTTGACAAAACCGGCAGCAAGGCTATAGGTCTATAATTAGACACATTATCTTTTGGTCCCTTCTTGTGTAAGGGTTTGATCACAGACATTTTCAATCTTTTTGGAAATATCCCTTCCTCAATTGAGAGATTAAATATGTAAGCTAAAGGACCTGATATTGAAGATGCACAAGCTTTAAGCATTTTTGAATTTATGTCATCATAGCCGGTGGATGCTGTGCTCTTCAGATTCCTTATAATATCGAATACTTCTTCTGGTGTAGTGGGGTTACAAAACATGCTAGAAGATGATTGAGTGAAATTCTGCACGAAAGGTGTGTAATTCTGGCTATACTTGTTTGATATTTCTATAAAATAATCATTTATTATTTTAGCTATCTCATCAGTCTTCGTTGCAACAATATTATTGTGCACAATTTTATTTATCTGACAGGGTTGTCTGTAATGCCCAACTTTCCTATTTATAACATTCCATGTTGCCCGACACGTATTTTTTGCCTTATTTATGTATCTAGAATTGTTTATTTTCTGAGCTTTATTAATACATCGTTGCAAAATCTTAGAGTAGAATTTATATTTCGATTCGGTTTCCAAACAAGCGTTTTTTCGAAATTTAAGAAATAAAGTCCGTTTGTATTTGCAACAGGCTTTTAAATTTTTAGATATCCAACTAACTCTCTTTGGTTTATCAGACTTTGTAATTTTGACTAAAGGAAAACACATCCCATAAAACAGAATTAAAAGATCATGAAAATGATTGAAAGCATTGTTAGTGTCTAATTGATCATAAACACTATCAAAATTTAAATGTTCCATACAGTCTACAAATTTTGTGATATTTTCAGCGCTGAAATCCCTTCGATAAATATGAAACAATTTGGGACTACTATGTTTTTTCAATGGAAAATGTATAGACTGGGCAGTATGATCTGATAAGCCCAAGTTATGGATCATGGTTTTATCATGGCATTTACTTCAATTCCGCAACATTCGAATTCATTTTCTCTAGTAAAATGTCCTAGATCAAGCGTGTTAAATTCGATCCAGGGTCTAATTAAAATACATACACCTCCTCTTTTTGATTCTTTCCGTGAGAAATAGTTTGCCATGATATAATTAGATAATTGGAGATTCCTTTCATGCCCTGACAGTAGAAATGTTTCAGTGAAACAGATGACATCAATATTCGCGTAATTCTGTTGTAATTCTGTTATTGCTAATTCTATGGCATCTAATTTGTTTAGAACACCAGCTATATTTTGGTGGAGAAGTCCAAACCTGCTTAAAACACTATTCGAGGTTGATTTCACGAAAAAACAATTTGTTGTCATCTTTGTGGTCATCAGAACTCATACAAGGACCAACATCATTTAAGTTATGGGTAGATATTCCAGCTGTTATCATGTTGACTAATTCTGCCAATTCCCCAAAAATAAGACTAAGGCCATGACTGTTTATGCTACCCGACCCCGACAAAAACATATCTTTAGAGTACGATAAGTTTTTGTTAGAATCGAGGAGGTAAGCGTATTCATGTGTCATGTTATCTAGATATAGTAAATTATTAAATATTTCTACTCTTTTGTTAAAAAAATTGGCGTAATTACTCAGCCGATATGTGGGCAAGCAAATTATTACATTGGTGTGTTGCACTGACTGCAATTGTTCTCTAATAAATACAACCAATTTTGAATAGTCATGTGTGTTTTTAAAATCATTTTCACCTATGAATATAATACAAAAGTCATTGAACGTAAAGTCTTTAAGTTTTATTTCCAAAAACTGAAACAATTGCTCAATTCCGCCGCCCGTATTAAGGTAGTGACAAAATTTAGCCTCCTGTAGTACACGCTCAGCAGTTTTCAATATTTGGTGACCGTTACTACTAATCAGAGCGATGTTCCTCGGTGCGGAAGTCGTGGATGGTTTCAAACTAGGTGCTAAATGACTATTGTTGACTTCATTTCTAGTGGATTCAAGAGTATGATTTAGTTGAGGCTGTTTAGGCTGCCCTTCAATATCAGTAGTAGAAAAGTCCAGTTCAATTTGTTTAGCAGTTTTCGTTTGCCTCTTAGTCAATATTTTTTTAACGCTGCTACCTCTTGCAGTTGGCGTCGTTTCTGTAGACGCACAAATTGTTTTCAGTTTGTTGATTCGGAGTTCATGTTTCTTTAACTCCTTTTTTAGCCTATAGTTCTCTGTCAATAACAATTCTATCTCGTTTTCAGCAGAAGCAAATGTATCTTGTAGTGCTGACAGTTTTAGTTGGAGAGCTTCGCAGTCAACGCAATTTTTCGTCGTAATATTTTGGCAGCTTCTGTTTAGACGAGCATGATTTATATCAGGATTATCTTGTGACAACTCATCCATACAATCTTCTATTTCACTAGGCAAAGATTCAAATGAGTTACTTGTCATGATATTAACTTGTACTCTTTTCCTTTGCGTGATATTTTTTGTGCAACTAAGTGCACATTCTTCAGATAATAGTTTTATTGCCAGTTGTTCTGCGATTGGTAGATCACCAGTGTTGTCTTTAGGTGTCGAAGCAGAGGTGGATGCCGGCGGTGTTCTTGAGTGATTGTTGTCCTTTGTTATGGTAGACGGGTCAGTTTTCTCATTAGAATTATTCATATCCTTATGATGTGAAATTTCAGATTTTGTACTAGTGTCTCCAGTAGCCACCCTTTTCAGACTATCTATATTTTTAGAGTTTTGTTGATGTTTTGTCATCTCGCTTATTGAATTGTCATTCATGCAACTGCAAGACGAACATATCCACCTTTTTTTACTACCGGGTGTCATCAAATCGTACAATTTACATCTATTTGTGCATTCCACATGGTATGTTTTCTTACATTTTTGGCACATTAAATAATGTTTCGTGCAGACAGGTTTACGGCATTTCCCACACTTTATTGCCATATTTCGGTAAAAATGAAGCTCAATAATTGTTATGTGATTAAATATGTAGTGTGTTTATCTTCTTAGTAGTAAAAGTGCACTTATTATAAAGGAAAAATGTAAATAAATAAAAAAAAATTAAAAAATACAAAAAGTTCAACTAAGCTGAGTCAGGGTTTGAACCCGAGTCAATACAACACGTCTGGTAGACATTAAGCGACTGCGTTAGCCGCTAGGCCATTCATGCTTGCAGTTATCAGCTCTAAATTAAAGTCCAGTTGTGAATGTTTATATTGTGATGTGAGGGTGAAACATTGTCATCATAATATCATAAGTGAAAGCTTATTGGCTACACTTTATAGAATACACTTTAAATGTCAAATTATGTGAGCTTTTAAGCGCAGCAACGTATTTCACATAGTACTTCACTGATTGCCTGTGTATTTCGTTCACTTTTGGTAAGGATTTCATAAAAGGTCGTAAGCGCCATGAAATACGCGTCGGTTACGACGTTTTGTACAAAACACTATTCACTATGATTTGAGGGTGGTTCACAAATTTGGTATCACTTTGATATGATAATTGTCCCTTTTACTGACACTTATTCGCAATTATATGTATGTAGTTCACTGTTTATAGTCATTGGCTATTAAATAATAATGTCACTGTGTGAGAAAATCAAGTTATACCGAGGTTTTACAATTTTTTTGAGGAGCACTATTTTTACGCTGTTCACCGTGCGACTGGGCTACCGTCCACACGTGGAAAAGAAGCGTGGAAAGCGCATTGCAAGCAGTAGGTCTGACCTGGAGCGAAGCCAAGAAGGTTGCTCAAGACAAACGCATGGAAGGATCTTGTGGAGGCCCTATGCACCTCCGGGGTGCCCTAGGAATTACAACAACAACAACAACAAAATGAAATGAAATGAAATGAAATGAAATAACATTTATTTATGACAAGCACGATGGACATATACACATTTACAAATAAGTACACAACAACAGCTTGCCACAAAAGAGCCATAAATATCAAAATGT
This sequence comes from Thaumatotibia leucotreta, assembly GCA_025490895.1. Lineage (NCBI taxonomy): Eukaryota > Metazoa > Arthropoda > Insecta > Lepidoptera > Tortricidae > Thaumatotibia > Thaumatotibia leucotreta. The sequence continues at coordinate 107,769 of JALPQI010001772.1, read as the reverse complement.
ATAATAATATACCTGATATTTACTAAAGTACCAGAACATTAATCATGAGAATGGTCAAAAAGATGCTTATGCAGCTTGCGCTTCATTACACATACACATCATCAGCCTGTGAAGGTCCACTGCTGGATGTAGGCCTCTCCTATGAACTATGCGTATAGACGCATTAGGAGGTAAATGCCCATAATCGCCACGCTGGGCATGCGGATTGGCGATCGCAGTAATGTGTCCACTATGATGACGTTGATGCCCATTATCAATCTTTTATCAAATAATGGTCAGTGACACTTCAATCCCATAGTCGACTCTTACGACACCCACAAGAGGAGTTGGGATGGTAACAAATGTATTCTTATGATTATGATCATGAAGTCAATATTTTGCCAACATCATACCTCACCACGGCCAAAAGCGGCAGGCGTTGAAATCGGAGCTCTCAATAACTGAACTGATCAATTGTAACTGCGAATATGAGCGATTAATGAACGGCTTCAAAGTGACTATGGGGGGGGGGTGATGTTTCGCTGGAAAATAGGGTAGGCAGGAATATATCATTATCACCCACCCATGTTTGGTATGTCCTTTTTCGAATTTTCAGCCGACTTGTAATAGTACATTGTGCATCAAGGGAGGTAAGTACGGAACGGAATGTCTAACGAGAGTGTTACAATCCCGACGCCGTAGGTATTAGTATTCCGCTTACCCACGGTGATGCATACAATATTTTTCATCACACTTGCCAACAAAAAATAAGTTTTAAGACAAAATATTATTAAATGACGTACTAGCATTTCTATTACTCCCGCTACGCAAGCAGGCAATGGCGCGCTTAGACAGCAAGTGCGACGAAAATCGTTTTTACCTACATAGGTAGTTGTGCTTGCCAAGGTAACTAAATCATATGATTATAATCTTTTAAATGAATAAAGTTTCAAGAAGATTATAAGTATAATTGTATTACAATTTAACGTTTCGTTTTATATGTAACTTGTTAGGCTTGCGTAGGAACTCTTATAGATTCACCATGTCCGTCTGGACATCTGTCCGTCGGTCCGCAGCATAGCTCAGTGGCCGCCAGTACCTACTAGAAAGAGTCTTTCCGGTGGACATTTTAAAAGTTAAGGGCTATGAGAGATAATTTTCGTATTATACCCTTATTGTCATTTAAAGGCACTCCTTTCCTATTGAATTGTATGATAAAAATCACGACTACACTCCTACCAGTTGCTTACTATTGGCCACAGGAAAGAGGGGCTCTACAGTTCAGCTGCACACGCACTTTTTCTTTCCTGTGGTCGATAGTTAACAGCCTGTGGACAGGTAGTAATGTAATAAATTTTTATCATACAAAGCAATGGAAAAGGAGGACGTGTTAATGAAGATCAGGCTTTCATAAGAAAAACAAGCTTTATAGGCCTTAACTTTTAGATTGTCCACCGGAAAGACTCCGAACATGGGTTTGCGTTTGACCCGGGTATAGACCACGGGTGTAACGTCATGCCCGAAACGTCAGGATATAACTAGTAAGTTTACGAGATTAAGACCCGTTTGTCTTTAAAATATGAGTGATAATCGTGAAAGTTTAAACCTCTCTGTGTATTTTTTGCTTTAGTTATAGGCCCACTTTTTATAGGGACGAAGTAAGAGAAAGTTGGAAGTAATTGAATAAAAATATAATAAAACCTAAGCCTAAAGGGTATTTATTTTCCAGACTCGCTGACTCACAGCCATCCATCATAGTTCTATATTACATTTTAGGCTTTTGGTTGGGCCGTTACCTGAGGGCCTATCATGAACAATAATCGTAAATTTCGAGCTTTTGTCTTTGTCACACTCATGAGTCCTTCGTTGGAATAACAGAGATAGATGATCGAAAACGATTTTCGAAATTCGGGGTAGACTTATTGGCTATTAGTTAAGCGGCAAACGTTTTAGAGCAACCAGCCTAATGATACCTCAGCAATTTGCATGCCTTTAGCCTTAACGAAAACCTTAAACATATACAGGGCGTCCCAAAACAACGGGTCATGAAGGGAATGTATCGTAGATAGGGTATTTGGCTAAAATAAGACTTTATATTATTTTTATTACCTAGTAATATTTTGCATTCACAGATTTTCAAAATAATATGATTAATAAAAATATGATATAAAAATATGATAAAATATACAACTCTTGTTTTTATGCTGCCAATCGCAACCATGCATGTAAATAAATAATTCATACTGTTTTTCATCTATTTTTTAAATTGTTCACAATTTATTAAAAATCGTCATGATAACCAATAATTTTTAAGATTTTATGGTAATCTATATCGTATTAACTTTCGAACAGTAAAATTACCACGCTGTTAGCTGACATAAATCATTTACTAATCAGCGGGTAAACAATACGAGTACGCATGCGCAGTTAGTTCTTACACCCTAATTATTATAAAAATTGTAACTAAAACCAATCGTAAATCAATAATTGAGATAAAATTGTTTTTTAAATATTTCGTCGATAAAATTCAGTTTTTGTTCATCTTTCGTTGTGCACATTATAATTACTCGCACTGTAGTGACACATTTATTTTAATAGTAACCAAATTTTTTAACAATCCCTTGCCCCTTTTCCATTACGTCACTTGTATTATAACTATTATAAATCTTGCTTAAGATATTTCCTCTTATTACCACACTTTTTTCTAAATCTCTTCCATTTTTTTTAAGTAACAAGTTCAAGGACAAAACACATTTTGCCTAAAATAGAGTTTTTACAGACTAATAAAAGTGTCAGAGCTGATTTTACTAACATTTGCAACTGTTATAATTTAGTTCTTACGTCACAATTCAAAACTCAAAACGGTACCTTACCGTAAACAAAAACGCGACACGACAAGACACAGGACTAATAATCGCAGTAGCGAAACAGTATAAATCGAAATAGAAGATTCCTTTGATCCCTGATAAACTATTAATTATTTTTTTTACTTTCACCCTGACCTAAATTTGACATATCTACCTAATTCTATTCATCATAAATTAGCCGAAAGACGTCCACTGCTAAACATAGGTCTCCCACAAAAATTGCCACAATGAACGCTCCAGGATGCTCAGCCAAGTTGCCAATCGCTAACGCTTAGTAGCGTATCGTAGTTTTCCCTCTCTGTCTCTCTTTCATATTAGTGCGACAAAGACAGTTAGCTGCCTTTCGTTTACGATTGACGATTAAGCGTTAGCGATTGGCAACTTGTCTAAGCGCCCTGTGCCACCCGCATCCAGCGGACTCCTGCGATCTTCACCAGGCCTCACCTAATTCTATTATCTTATTTTAATTTGAACCCAACTCTTCCGTTTGACATTCCAAATATTTAATAAGTAAATGTTTTAAAACTGGATGATCCAAATTTGACATAATATTGTAATTTAAACTCTGTTTTTTGTATATTTGTATGTGCATGTTGATAACTAGTGCTTATTTAGTAGGTGCCCTCATGTATTTATTTCTAAATAATGTGCATTTTGATGTTGTTTCAACTGAATTCTGTGTCTCATCTAGGTACTTTATAACATATAAGAACCACCAACGTATTTAAGCAAATAAATATTTATATTTCTATTTTGAAGAATAATCAATAGAAATAGATAGAAGGAGTGACAATGATTATTTCATTGAAAACCCGAAAAATCCAAAAAAATAAAATTTTATAAATTCTCGAAAAACACGTGATTTTTTTGACATTTTAACACTGATCCTACTGAATTTTCAATAACAATAAATTCAAGGTGAAGTTTTACCGATTAAGCTTCTGTTCTTATTAACCCTGCGGCCACTCTCGGGAGCAATTTTCCCTGCGTTTAACCCTTCCGCGCGGAATTATGTTTTTTCTCGTGCTCTTAGTTTTTTTTTAATGATCGCTTGAGAGTTTAATGGGTGTCGAAGCGTTGTGCTTAAGAGCAAAGTGAGTCAGATTTTTGCGGTTAAATGTACCCTTTTCGTTATAAAATTTACGAGGTTGATTTTTGTTCATTCTGAACAAAATGTGGATGAGGACGAAGATTTAATTTTATATTGTTTTGGATTTAATTAATTATTTTTCGGTTTTTACCTTACACTGTGGCCGTGTGGTGACGGCAGTAAGAATACATTTGTCACCATCCCAACTCTTCCTTCGGGTGTCGTAAGAGTCAACTAAGGGATTGAAGCGTCACTGACCACTATTTGATAAAAGATTGATGATGGGCAGCAGCGTCATCATAGTGTACACATTACTGCTAAAACGTTTGCCTAGCGTGGTGATTATGGCCATTTACCTCCTAATGCGTCTTTACACATAGTTAATAAGAGAGGCCTACGTCCAGCAGTGGACTATCATAGGCTGATGATGTATGTAAGTATGTATGTACCTTACACTGAGCGCTCGAGAACATTTTTTGGGGGCTTTAAGCCCATACATCCTATCAACTAACATGCAGAACAACTATAAAACACTATTATCAAGCTGGAAAAGTATGATAATCGCGATCTATCGCCACTGTTCACAGCCTGAGTAACCAATCGCTAACGCTAAGTAGCATAGCATTATTTTCTTTCTCTGTCACTTTTCTTTTAAGTGTGCGTTTCGTTAGTGAACTGAGCATTAGCGATTGGCATCTTAGCTAGGCACCCTGGTCTCTCAATTTTCGTTCTCGATGATTGTGCAAAATCGATGTTTCAACTTACCTCTGTTTTAATTCACCCCGGCCTCTCATATCATCAAAATATGAGTTGGTAAAACGTACTTTGTCGCTAACTATAAGAGCAGAATTGCTTGTATATTTATGTGAATTCTCCGTCTATGCGTCTTTACAGTAAACGATATAAGGTGGAAGTACTAGTACCCGACGCTGTACCAATAATCGTCATTACAGCTTGAGTTGCCATCGATAAAATAAAATTAACTATTAGGGCATTTAAATGATGGTTCATGTTTGTACCCTTAATGCTTAATATCCCAACTTTGAAAGAATTAGCTTATATCTAAATTACTTGCATAATTTTAAGACAGGCTGGCGTTTATTAGGACTGAGTGTTAATAATATTTCCAATGTCCCAATATTGTGACATTGAAACTTTTACTGAAGTACTATCTATTGGGACTGCCAGCAAAAGCACCTGACGCTTACTCATACAAAGGAGTTGACTAAGAAAATTTGCAATTTTGAGAAATTTTGATATTGTCACACTATAAAATAAATACTATTTAACAAAACTAACAAACTCCTCTCCCAAATTACATGGCAATACTTTATGTAGATTTATAGAATATGAGCAAAATATCGTGATTCAAATAAATATTCTCTGTTGACATGTTGCGCACTAGTGCTTCTGCTTAGTGGTACGTTTTACTAATAATGTTATATCGTCGTTTCACAACCAAAACTCACTATAAAAAAATCTGTCACTACTCTTAGCAACCTCTTATGTCAATATTAAATCCGAACTGAGATACGAGCTTTATTTCAAGTAGACATTCTTTACTTACCTCCTGTTCCTCACAACTATTTGCATGCCTATAGTCCATGTTGAAGGCACTGGACTTTTGATGTGTATTGTGTATCACATTTGACTGTGTTCGAAGCAAATAAAAATCTTTGAATCATAGTGACTTTTGCTTGTCAACCGATGATCATCATTTAGTACCCACAACAAGCCTGGAGCTTAGCGTGGGAGCTGGGTCAAACTCAAAATCATGTTATGAGTCTTTCTTGTGGAAATAAAGTGATATGAGAGTTAATTTTCTTATTAAACCCTTATTGTTATTTAAAGACACTCCTTTCCTATTGAATTATATGATAAAAATCACGACTACACTCTCCTACCAGTTGCTTACTATTGGCCACAGGAAAGAGGGGCTCTACAGTTTAGCTGAACACGCACTTTTTCTTTCCTGTAGTCGATAGTTAACAGCCTGTGGACAGGTAGTAATGATTTTAATCATACGAAGCAATGAAAAAGGAGTAAGTAGGTCTTAATGAAGATAAGGCTTTCATAACCACTGACATGCTTGATATAGCTTTTGCTAAATGTCGTCAGTCATCACTCTTATTTTACATAGAAATAGAGTCTATCGCAAAAGTCAAAGCATGTGAGTGGATAAGAAAATCAAGCTTTATAGGCCTTAACTTTTAGATTGTCCACCGGAAAGACTCCGAACATGGGTTTGCGTCTGACCCAGTTGATTTGTGTTAGATTTTCCCAAGATATTTATTTATTAGAACAATCCGAATGACTTTCCAACATCTCGTAATCCCAACGTTCCGCCATTTTGTTATGCTGCAAACAAACAGCGTGGACATAATCCTGTTTATTCTTCAATTCGCGATGTGGACGTGAGGCCCGCGGCGTTTTAGGGACGGACGGTGATCGTCGACTTCAGAGAGTTTGGGTTTTTCTCCTGCGTGCCTCTGTGAGGCATGATAAGTTACCAACAATAATTGAAAAGAATAATAAGATATTAGATTTGCTACACAAATCTTGGTACCTACATTACCTACAATGATGCAAGTTTCATTAAAAAAACAGATAAAGATTTGATTTTAGACTGAATTTTAAACGGTTTGGTAGCGCGTACGGTGTGCTTACTATAACAGTTGTCATTATAATTTATAAATAAAATACATGTAATTAAAATTAAACATCCAACCTGCAAAAATAGACATATTTGCCATAAGAGCAAAATGTACTTACTGAAGTATGTAAGCTATTACCCAGTTTTGGATGTCTCATCATCATCATCATCATCATATCAGCCGAGAGATGTCCACTGCTGAACACAGGCCTCCCTTAAAGGTTGCCACAATGATCGGTCCTGTGCGACCCACATGCAGCGGACTCCTGTGACCTTCATCAGATATTCATAGATTGATAAATCTACCTTGTGTACTTCCAGTACATGGCCGCCACTAGAGAACCTTTATCGTTATTAGAGATATATCGGTTACTCTGGTTCTGTTGTGAATGACCAAATTTTTAATACGGACTCGCATAGAGACTCAAATTAAACGATCTCAATTTCTCAATTATGTCCTTCTGTTCTGCAGGAAAACGAGAAGATTTTAAGGACATAGTGTGGGAATGCCGCCAGGACTGTAAACTGCAGCTGGACATGTAAGAGTTGAAATTAAATTTTACGCACTTACGTGTAGATCTATATTGCTCTGTATACCAAGAGTTATATATCGGTCTTTAGCGTTGAACCTGCGGTACCAATATAACACTCGTTGGCGTTCAAAAACTTAACTGTGATTTTAAAGGTGACCCAGGAGCATCGTCAATTTCATCATCATCATAAAGAGAACGTAACAATAGCAACGAGTGCCATAAAAAGTTGTTTACCCATCTACATCAGATCTACCTACTTGACGCGTCTGTGAAACTTTTCCAGTTATTCTCGGCCTTGGTCCGTTTTCATTTAGTATTCAGCTCCATTACTTTAATCCTGCGGGGGATGCGCAATAAGCATCGCAAATTGAACTTTGTCTTCTAGGTGCCGAAAACTTGGCCTCCGGTTTATGGGGATATTTTAGGAAGTTTGTATGGTTTTATGAAGAATGCTACAGGGCTGTTTTTTTCATGTTTTCTCTTGCTTTTTTGTAACATAGTTAATTTTTATATGATTTCTGCTCAGAATCGTGATCGATCCTATTAGGATCGGAAACATCCTAGCTTCTTCTTTATTGGTCTTTTGTTTTAATGTTGACGCGATCAAAAAAACAATAAAAAAGAAATAAAGGTTGTCAATTGCAATCCAGCGTCCCCGCTTGGAGCCTGATTTTGATAGGTAGGTATTTTATTTGTAATTTTTATTTAAGTTCTCCTTTAAGTTTATTTATTTTTAAGTTTATATATATATTTTACTATTGTTTCCTGTGTTGTTGGTTTTCCAATAAATAAATTCTGATAAAAAGAAATAAATATAGCAATAAGAAAGGGCAGACCAGTGGAAAGTAAACCAAGCAGCTGACTGTATAGCAGACGCCCATTTCTCAAAAGCTTGTAACTTGTAATACAAGTGGGAAGTCTCTTTTTGACACTATTAATTAGATAAGGACTTTCGTTTGTATAACAAGTTACAAGCCTTCGTGAAATGGGCCCCAGGAGTTTATGTTTGTAACTAACAATAAAATATTTATGTTTAAGCAATTCAACACATTCTTTAAAGTAAGAATTACAAGGAAACCAAATACAGTAAAAAAGTATAAATATTATAATTATTTTTTCCTTTATTTCATTGATTTCTTAAGCTAGGTTTCTTACAAAATGTCTATGAAAATAAAGTACAATAAAACGTACAAAATATAAACACATTATAAATAAACCTAACCTAGAGTGCCGCCAGCAGCGGAGCGGGCACAAGCTGCCGGTGGTTAGGGCTGCAGGGAGAGGAACCGCCGGACCATGCTGCCCTGCATAATAGCGATTGATATCTAAAAATATAATTTAATGCAAACGTGCACCTTAAATTCTATTGCTGACGATTCCATTTCCAAATGCCTATATTTTTGAGATATCGCTATTTCGCTTAGCAGGGCAATGCGACCATATATAACATGGACGTCTAACGCCAGCTCAAAAATGCCCCCAAAACCAATTGTTCAATTGTGCCAAGATGGGCAGGACTGCGCTTTTCGTGACACCGCGCACATTTCGGCGCAACATCTTTGACAAATGTTTATTGAATATCGCCAATCAAAACTTTGATGGACCAATCACAACTATTTTTATTTTAAATTGCGGTTTAAGATTTTATAGGTTGACATTCAAATCCATTGCCGTGATGCATTGAACAAGGGCTGACACTTGTCAACTAAAAGTGAGGACCGTTTTTGAAAGGCAATTTAATATGGCGTGCGGCTTCCATGTTTTATTTGTTCGTAGGCAGGGCAGCATGAGCCAGGATCCAGGATTACCGCCTTCTACTTTTAAATTACCAAAATTATATTACTATATTATATAAGTAAATATACCGTTTAAAAACTTTACAACTTCAACAAGGCCCCCATTTCAGCATGGTAACAGATGCTAATACCTAAACCTATCAGTGTAACCACAAATTACCGTTTCTCATGATGGTTCCGTTTTAAGGGCGCCCCATTAGTATTTAGAAGGCAATTATCAAATGCAAGGTATAATGACCAGCTAATGTGAAATGGTCGCCATAAATATTACGTTACTCGTAGTTTAATATCCATATAAGGGTGCATTCAGACCAAACGAGCATTCGCTATTCTAACCCCCTATTCTACGAAATTCGATCGTTACACAAAACGTGATTCGTTGATTTCGTAGAGTGGGGGATAGAATAGCGGACCTTAAGGAAGATGCAGATTATTCTTTGATGTCAACATAAAATCGACCAAGTGCGAGTTGGACTCGCGCACGAAGGGTTCCGTTCTATTATCAATTTATCATAAAAAATCACGTTTGTTGTACGGGATCCGTTTTAATTCTACTTTTTTGTATTTATTGAAGTTTCTTGAAACTCATCATCATCATCATCATCATATCAGCCGAAAGACGTCCACTGCTGAACATAGGCCTCTCCCAAAGATTGCCACAATGACCGGTCCTGCGCCACCCGCATCCAGCGGACTCCTGCGACCTTCACCAGGTCATCAGTCCACCTTGTGGGGGCCACATTTTTCAGACTTTCAGATCTGATATCTCGAAAACGATTTGCTTAAATAAAAATGAGATTTTTAGACCTTTCTATTGATACCCCACACGCTTATATACAACATTTTTTTTTTCTATCCCTCAGTAACATGTATGGAGGGCCCCCACGTCAATGTTTTTTTTTTACAATTTAGTATCATAATCCTGTAGCGGTTCATACAACACATATCCTTACCAAATTTCGTTACTGTAGCATTTATAGTTCCCGAGTAAATCGGCTGTGACAGACGAACAGACGGACAGACGGACATGACGAATCTATAAGGGTTCCGTTTTTGCCATTTTGGCTACGGAACCCTAAAAAACTTAGCAGACGGTGTATAATAAGAGCTTGGTGACATTTTTCTCTATGAAAAAACATAAAATAGAATTCCGAATAGCAAACTATTTCAATATCAGTGTACTGCCATCAAAACGTAAAAACATCACATGAGATTATTTCTACGTATACGACTCGGCTTACACCATTTCACATTATGGCTTGTAGGATCATAATCACAGATCACTTCTCAGAAGATAGAATAAAATGTAGATAACCTCTTTGGTGCATCAAATATCGAAACAAATTTTGATAGAACTGTGTAAGATTTTACTACTCGGTCGGTCTCGGAAGACACTTTTATAAATTATAAATATTGGATGTCATATACCAAAGAACACTAACGTCCGAGGTGGGAATCGAACTTACGTGCTCAGCTTTCGCGGCTGATGCCTGCACCGCTCGGTAGATCAATGGATGATAGTTAATAGATGTTATTACCAAATACTTGCAGATTATGAATATGGCCGTGTGGTGACGGCAGTAAGAATACATTTGTTACCACCCCAACTCCTCCTGCGGGTGTCGTAAGAGTCGACTAAGGGATTGAAGTGTCACTGACCATTTTTAGGGTTCCGTAGCCAAAATGGCAAAACGGAACCCTTATAGATTCGTCATGTCCGTCTGTCCGTCTGTCCGTCTGTCCGTCTGTCACAGCCGATTTACTCGGAAACTATAAATGCTACAGTAACGAAATTTGGTAAGAATATGTGTTGTATGAACCGCTACAGGATTATGTTACTAAATTGTAAAAAAAACCATTGGGGTGGGGGCCCTCCATACATGTAACTGAGGGATAGAAAAAAATTTTTTGTTGTATATAAGCGTGTGGGGTATTAATAGAAAGGTCTTTGAAAATGATATGAAGGTTTATACATCTCATTTTTATTTAAGCAAATCGTTTTCGAGATATTAGCTCTCAAATCTGAAAAATGTGTCCCCCCCCCTCTATTTTTTAAACTACGCGATATAAAATTCCAAAAAAAATATATGTTATGCACATTAATAAACTCTATCAACGATTTTTGGTTTGATTAAATTATCTCCTATAGTTTTTGAGGTAGGTTGATTTAACTGTATTTTTTTAATAATAAATTGATAATGGTACGGAACCCTTCGCGCGCGAGTCCGGCTCGCACTTGGCCGGTTTTTTTTTTTTTGATAACGATTGATGATGGGCAGCAGCGTCGTCATAGTGGATACATTACTGCGGTCGCCAATCCGCTTGCCCAGCGTGGCGATTAAGAGCATTTACCTCCTAATGCGTCTATACGCATAGTTAATAGGAGGGGCCTACGTCCAGCAGTGGACTATCATAGGCTGATGATGATAAATATCATTATTATAAAAACATTTATATTTTGCTTATTTTATACATAAATATAATTTTAGTCCAGCAACACAGAAACATTCTTCATAAATTAACAAATACCATGACAAATAAAAGAGTATTGTGAGTGAGACATAACATCTTCTTCCGTATGAAACTAACACAATCATACAGTATTTCGGAAATGATCAGTGCATGAATGTGTTACGTCGCAGTGTAAATGTGCGTGCAGACCAAAAGAGCATTCGCTGTATCCCCCACTCTACGAAATCAACGAATCACGTTTCGTGTAACGATCGAATTTCGTAGAGTAGGGGGATAGAACAGCGAATGCTCTTTTGGTCTACATGCACCTTTAATGGAAGAACATGCTATGTCCGCGCTCAACTGTGACGTTAGCATTTTCTTCCACTGCGAATTGTACTTTTTGGTGTACTTAACATGTTCATTCATTGAGGTTAAGGCATATATGACCAGAAAACTTCAATTCTGCAAATGAGAAACTATTTTTAATGGCTTGAAATATACATAAATCACAAAAAATCTAAATCTGGAAAAATGTTACATAACATGTTCTTCCACTCACGTCTTCAATTGTGAGTGAGTTTAGTGAAACGTCCCACTTTGTCGTTTGCCATAAAGCCGCTTTGTCAGTTTATTCATATAAGATACAAGGAAATCAGATCTCGTCGTTTTACTAAAAACTAAAACAATTATTTCTAATATTTTTAATTCATTGCAAGTAATTCATTCAATCAGGCGTTACATTGCGGATCCACATTAAAGGTAAACAATATTGCTTTGCTATTTAACCAAATAATAAAGATGCAAAAAAACATGTAAGTAATTGCACGGATTGCACTAATTAAATTGCACGTATTGTATCACGAAATAGTAAAGTGATATTGCTTATGTCATCAGCCAATCAGTCCTGGACCTGAACAAAAATCTCTTTTATTACCTAAGCGTATGCATTAGGAGGTAAATGCCCATAATCGCAACGTTGCGCAAGGGGGTTGGCGATCGCAGGAGTGTGTTCACTATTGATGAAGCTGCTGCCCATCATCAATCTTCAATAAATGAATAGACAGTTACACTTCAATTTGCTGGTGGTAGGACCTCGTGCAGGGTCCGCCCGGATATCTACCACCGTCTTACCCTTTAACCTGCCGCTAAATAGCAGTGTTTGCACTGCTGTGTTTCGGGTTAGGGCTAAGATAGCCGGTGTAATTACTGGCATAGATAGAGGCAATCCATGTAGTCCTCAGGGTTGGCAGCGCATAGGTGATGTTCTGATCGCTATGTCCATGGATCTCAGTTCCTGCTTTCCATCAGGTGGGCTGAGAGCGCAGTTGTCTACCTTCGTCACACACAAAAAAAATCCAATGCAAGTGAGACTCTAAATTGTTATCCTCTTATTCATAAACATCTCTAAACTTAGCAAGCCGCTAAGTATTGTTTGTCCTTTTCGGTATTATCAATGTGTCCATAAGAGCAAAAAGGACAAACAGTACTAAAGACTGGTTAACACGTTCAAGGGCGTAGCTGCTATAGCATTCGGGTTAAGGCCCTCTTTATATGACACAAATGCTATAGCAGTCTTTAATCGTCCCCCTTTCTTAACCAGAAATGTTAGAGGATTCGCTCCGCTATAGAAAATACCCATAGTCCTCGGCTTACTGTCACGTTGTACCAAACCTGGATAAGATTACTGTCACATCACATGATTTTTGCTTAGTTTTTGAGTAAGCGACAACCTCACCTCCTTGCCCTCTTTTTCCGCGCACAAATGCTATAGCAGTCGCGGTAGTAAGGGGATTTGTTCAGACGTGCGGCATGTGCGCCGGGAGAGTGGAAATACATAAGATGATGTTTAAATCGTTGTAAATACTGTTTTTATCTATTATTTCTATATATTTTGAATATGTTGATGTAAAGAATTTTAGTAGGTATTTATTTTTTACTATGAAATTAATCGGAGATGGATTTAAATATGCGAAAGGTAAATTGAAATATTTCCACCATTGTGTTCGCCGTTGTGTTTCGCTTACGTTTTCAAGAACATAATATGATCGATAATTGGCTCTTGACGTTTAATACTGTTTATTTACAGCATAACGGGGGCATAGATACATTATTAGTCAAATATATCTGTAACATTTGTAATAACTAGACGATGAAAAATAGAACTCAAAAAATTTGTCAGGTTGTTCGAGGCAACTGATAAATCTTCGGAAGAGGTTTTAAGTGTCGAGGAGTCGGAACTATCAGCTAACAAACGAGAACTGGTGTGGCAGGACAATGATATAGAATTTTACTGGCATATGTAATCGACTCCTGCCTAAGTTATTCTATAGCAGTCGAATGCTATAGCAGTATGCGTCGTTAACTACCATATTTTTTTTTCATGTGTCATAATGACACGCATGCTATAGCATGTACAAAATTTCCATACAAATGTATGTGTCATTCCTGGTCGGAAGCCAAACTCCTTACCGTCCGTGAACGTGTTAAGGTAGCAGACTTTTATGAATAAGGGGTTAGTCTGCGTCATCTTCTTCTTCTTCTTATTTCATCAGGCTATCTCAGTCCACTGCTGGAGGTAGGCCTCCCCTAATAACTATACTATGCGTATAGACGCATTAGGAGGTAAATGCCCATAATCGCCACGCTGGGTAAACGGATTGGCAATCGCAGTAATGTGTCCACTATGCTGACGCTGCTGCCCATCATCAATCTTGTATCAAAGGATGGTCAGTGACACTGCGTCATCTAACGGGAAGTATTCTACGCTATAAATATATCCAACTAAATTTCCTTTTTTCATGTACCTGTGGGGAACTATCTCGGTTTTACGGCGCCTATTTCAACGCTCATAACATCGAGGCATCGATATTTTAAAATTCATGGCGAGCTGCCGGATTTATAGTTTTGTACTAGGAATATCAGATATGGGAGAAACGTCGTTAAACATGACTTGGATATTGCTAAACATAAATGGCAGGTAAACTCTTGGAACTATTATTTAAATGCAGAAATAGTGCTTTGATATACACACGAAATAATAAATAAATAAAAAATAACATTGTTTTGTCAGCCTCTGTAGACTAGTTGGTAGTGACCTAGTGACCCTGCCTACGAAGCAGAAGGTTCCGGGTTCGAAATATTTGTTCCTTGGTCATGGCTGTCTATGTATTTGTCTTATTATTATGTATCGTCGCTTGGTACCCACATCAAAAGCCTTAATTGAGCTTACCGTGGAAGTGGAACTAGGTCGATTTGTATAAGATGCCCCAAGAAATTTATTTATTTATTTTAATGTTAAAACACATCGACTTAGTCCCACGATAAGCTCAATTAAGAAATAAATATAATATTATTAATAAATAATAAATATCTTGGTACATCTTACACAAATCGACCCAGTCTCACGGTAAGCTCAATTAAGGCTTGTGATGTGGGTACGAGGCGACGATATATATAATAGATAGATACATATAGATACTTCAATACATAGACAGCCATGACCAAGGAACAAATAAGTATTTGTGATAAATAAATACACAAATAATGCCCTCGCCGGGATTCGAACCCGGAACCTCCAGGTTCGTAGGCAGGGTCACTACCAACTAGGCTAGCGAGGCTGACATAATTTTCATAAGTACATTAAAAATTTACCCAATAGTTCATACCCCTTCCCCTAACTTATATGTACAATTAAATTATAACATGGATTAGAATAAAAAAAACAACCCTCCTTCGTGTGACTTTGTTGCAAACATGCCCATAACTAACGAACGCAGAATGGCTACAGAGTATCTTTGCATCAAGACAAACATATAAATACATACCTGTAGATATAAAATGGTTTCCTTAAATAACAAACGGAGTCTGTCACGGGATCCGGCCACAGGAGTTGTAATAAATTGAACTGCTGTGGATGTGATGGAAATACTGTTATGCTGGCGCCACATCAGCGTTGAAAATATAAAAAAACTGGACGTATTTATGCAAAAAGGAACCAACCCTCATGAATATGTCATTTCAAAGATTGACTTGTTTATTTTGATTTACGGTGTTAATTAAAATGAAAAATTCTTGTGGGTTGGTTCCCTTTTGCATAAATACGTCCACGTCCAACTGTGATTGAATAAAATACGCGAAGACTGATTGGAGTGACGTCGTACCTATAAAACCTTCTAAATGTATAACCATGTATCTGTCGGTTGACCTGGTAAAGGTCGTAGGAGTTCGCTGGATGCGGGTGGCACAGGCCCGGTCATTGTGGCAATCTTTGGGGGAGGCCTATGTTCAGCAGTGGACGTCTTTCGGCTGACATGATGATGATGATGATGATAACTGTGGGAGTTGGTCGATTTGTGTAAAATGTTCCAAGATATTTATTTAAATTTAAATCGGGACATGCTTAGTTTAGAAAAAATATTTTTTGGACCCCTTATTCTTTTTAGAAGGCTGGTAACTTTGCCGCGCTCGCATCGATGGTAATAGTAACCCACTGAGACAAAGTATATCATCATCATATCAGCCGAAAGACGTCCACCGTTGAAGATAGGACTCCCACAAAAATTGCCACAATGACCGGTCCTGCGCCACCCGCATCCAGTGGACTCCTGCGACCTTCACTAGGTCATCAGTCCACCTTGTACAAACCCACTCTACAAAATATTGTATTAAATTTAAAATTTCTCACACACTTTGAGTAAGATCAAAAAAAAAGTTAACAGATATGGCTGACTTTCAATAGTATTTGAGGTGTTTTATTTAGCCTTTTGGACTTTACCACGTAGGTATCGTGAAACACATACTCAGATAGAGGTATATATTAGTAAATTAATAGGTACTTATAAATATCTATAACTATTATAGCATTAAGTTCGCCTTTTGTACATAAAGCTGTTCTTTTGGGCAAAAAAGTCTATGTAAATAAATAATTTTAAGTAAAAATGTAAGTGAATTCCAGATTTAAGATTTTAAGAACACAGTCGTTCTAAAAGTGCGTGATTATGAAATTATGAAAGTTTTAAGGTTTGTTTATTTTATTTCTTTTTTATACTAAAGAA
Source organism: Thaumatotibia leucotreta (assembly GCA_025490895.1). Classification (NCBI taxonomy): domain Eukaryota; kingdom Metazoa; phylum Arthropoda; class Insecta; order Lepidoptera; family Tortricidae; genus Thaumatotibia; species Thaumatotibia leucotreta. The sequence continues at coordinate 91,343 of JALPQI010001772.1, read as the reverse complement.
TGGTATACCTATTAAGATAGCAATTTCTTAGGAAATTTGCTTAAAATATTATGAATTGCATAGAAACCCAGCTTAAACGAAGAGCGCAGTGGAAACGAAAGAAAACACGCTTTGATTTACCTGGTTCGGAAAGCTGTTCTTACACTATTCCGGATGCAAAAAATACACATTTAGAGTGTATAGTGTGTATCGCGGAAGAGCAAAGTAATTATTGTTCATCCTTTAATAAATATGGACTTCCGCAAAGTAACGCCTGATTCAATTAAATAAATAAATAAATATCTTGGGACATCTTACACAAATCGACCTGGTCCCACGGTAAGCTCAATCAAGGCTTGTGATGTGGGTACCAGGCGACGATATATATAATAGATAGATACATAATTATAGATACTTAAATACATAGACAGCCATGACCAAGGAACAAATATTTGTGATAAATAAATACACAAATAATGCCCTCACCGGGATTCGAACCCGGAACCTCCACCTTCGTAGGCAGGATCACTACCAACTAGGCTACGGAAGCTGACAAATTAAATTAATTAATTGTATAGTTATTCTTATAGTAGGTAAACAATATTTACTATAGAAAAAACGAAAGACTTACATCAATTATCAACTCACACTTCCGACCAATCGAAATCCGCTGCCCACACAAACTGGTCGTCCAACTAACTGAATTAGGACATACAAGCCATTGGATCTAATCTGTTGGGTATCTACAATTAAAACACTTACCGAGTTGAAGAAGCTGTTATGTTCTCGTACGTTCGCAAACACTCGCACGCGAGGACTCTTGAGACGATTGGTGTTACACCGACTTGTAATCTGCAGTGTTATTCACTAAGGAAACCGCCTTGCTATCAGCGCTGTGTCAGCGCTGCGGCAGCGTCGTAAATGTATTCACTTTAAACGACACTAGCTCACGACGAATGCGGCGTGAGCTGGAACTAAACTGTGTCTAGAGTTACCGCCTCCAGTTTGACGACGAGCTGTTCTACGTTAGTGAATACCGTTTTTCGCAGCGCTGCGCTCGACGTCGAAGTGAAAGCTGTCTCGTCGTCGAGCTCGTTGATGAACGCACAGCGTCGAATGTGTAAATAAGAGAATAGCATAGCTGATAGTTATAAACTTTATTCAGGTTAGCGACATGTTTCGACCGATTAACATAGCACACGTCGGGCTTTGACCGAGGGTGCTCCGGACGAGGATCGTCTTAATGGGTTGAAACATATCAGGAATCAATAATATTTAAAAATAGGAATGCACCATTAAATCAAACTACTTATCCTTAATAGCCAAGTCAAAATCTGCCCGTGGGTAGCATAAGATTCGGTTAAGGGATTGATAGTACATTGTGCATCAAGGGAGGTAAGTACTACTATGAAAACGGATAAACTCGCGTATATTGACTAACTTTAACTTCATTCCGACGTTTCGAACATTTTACAGGGTTCGTGGTCTGCGGATGACATCCGCAGGGTTCGTGGTCTGCGGATGAATAAAGTTAGTTAATATACGCAAGTTTATTCGTTTTCATAGTTTTATTTCATTTACATATCCAATTAATAAACAAAGATAAAATTTAAAAAAGCGTGTCTATTTTTTTATGTCAATACCTAATATTCAACAAATGTCACAACATAATTATAAATAATAATTAAATTAATTAACTACTATAATATCTCCAAGTAATCGCCATTTGTACTAAATATAAACTAATATTATAAATCAATAATGGATAACAAAAAATTAAACAATTAAACATTGGTTTTAGCAAATCAAATTTACCGTACTTAAAAAATTATATCGACAACAATTTGCCATGTAGAGAGAAAGGGCCCTGAAACACAACCAAAAAATGAAACAGTAGAATCAGTGGAAACACAAAACCCAAGTACAGCCTTTATTTATCCCGTATGCACGTAGGTTCAGTGCAACGGAATCCTTTCCCTGAGCATAAACTAGCAAAATATTTGAAAGCCACTTTGTACGCGGCTAGTTTGATTGGTTGATTTTTTTCTCGTCATTCGTGTCGGTGTAACAGACGGTCTCCATGAAGGGTCCCCGAGTTCAGGCGGAAATAAAACGCCTCTGATTGGATACGTTCTGCAAACAGATGTGCAGATAATATTTGTTGGCATGTTGGAGACACCTGGGTGCTTAGCCAAGTTGCCAATCGCTAGCGCTTAATCGTCAATCGTAAACGAAAGGCTGCTAACTGTCTTCGTCGCACTAATGGAGCATTCCATGAAAACATGTCGTAAGCGACATAGTCTTTTTAATACTTTTGAAGCTGAGCTGAGTAAGCTGAGTTACGGTACGTATAATAATAACATATCAAGGCTTTAAGATTGACAGTGTTTCCTAGCAGGTAGCATATTTTCTTAGGGTAACTACCATAGCGACAAAAAGTAGATGTTTTCATGGAATGCTCCTAATATGAAAGAGTGACAGAGAGGGAAAACTACGATACACTAAGCGTCAGCGATTGGTAACTTGGCTAAGCATCCTGGACTATACTTGAATCATCTGGTTTGAAGACAGAGAACAAAGATGACAGCCTCCATAGTTCATAGTGACTGTGCCTACGAAGCTGGAGGTTCCGAGTTCAAATGCCGACAAGGGCATGATTTATGTATTTAGTTAGGTACCATAAATATTTGTTCCTTGGTCGTGGCTGTCTATGTATTTAAGTACGTATCTATCTATAATATTATATCGTCACTTGGTACCAACATAACAAGCCTTAATTGAGCTTACCGTGGGTCTAAGTTGATTGCCAACTGATAGATTACTGCTGGTCTCCTGTTCGTTGCCGCCGCGATTTGGGCTCTACTTTTCACTTACAATCATGTGGAGTGGAGCCACTTTATTGTGCTAACATAAAAAATATTGTATGTATGTAAATTCTTTATTGTACACAAAACACAGGTAAAAATACACATATTAACAGTAAATTTGACAGGTACAAAGGCGAACTTATTCCTGTAAGGGATCTCTTCCAGTTAACCTTTGAGCAAAGGAGTTGCGTATAGAAAGCAAAAGATAGACAAACATACACGTGGTGAATGTATTAGAGTACCAAATAACAATTAAATACTTACTAAGCTAGCTTCGTACATAAAATACACATATAGTTAAAATATACGTAGGTACATATACTACACATCTATATAAAAAAAATACCCAACGAATATTGTGTATGATTTCCTAAGATATTTATTTACTATGTCATACCAAAATTAAGGTGATATTGATTAACCGAACAAGTGCTTAGAGGTACAAAATAACAATCGTTAGAAACTATAAATCCAATTCTCGTGTACCTAAAACATTCCTGGAATATGCGACGTAAATAATTTAACATTTCCCTTAAGCTTTTCTCAGAAATAAAGAAATATCTTCTCAGTCAGAAAGTCATTGGAGCAGAAACCAGACAAAATAAATGTCATAGACGGTGACATTTTTCTTTCTTATAATTTTATTAAACAATATGAATAAATAAATAAATAAATATTTTTGGACATCTTTACACAAATCGACCCAGTCCCACGGTAAGCTCAATTAAGGCTTGTGGTATGGGTACCAGGCGACGATATATATATTAGACAGATACATATAATATGTAGGTACTTAAATACATAGACGTAGACAGCCATGTCCAAGGAACAAATATTTAAATAAATACACACATAATGCCCTCGCCGGGATTCGAACCCGGAACCTCCAGCTTCGTAGGCAGGGTCACTACCAACTAGGCTACGAAGCCTGACAAATGTGTCCATTATGATGACGCTGCTGTCCATCATCAATCTTTTATCAAATAATGGTCAGTGACACTTCGATCCCTTAGTCGGTTCTTACGACACCCGCGGGAGGAGTTGGGGTGGTGACAAGTGGGTGTATTCTTATTGCCGTCACCACACGGCTCGAAAACTCAATTGTCGAAATATACACGCGATTGTACGGGACCCTTTGAATGCTCCCCTTAGGGTCCCTGGTTCCACGACATAGAATCGAATAGAATAGAATATTATTCATTTGGCGATTAAATAGGTACTCTTACAAAGAAATTGATGAAATTATAAACACACCAAAAAGGTTGCCACTCAGGTTAGATTGCCACGACGCTGATTTTCAGGGCCATCTATGTTCTTTAGTAGAAAATCACGAACACAATTTTCAAAACAACAACAATAGCCTACATAAAACCCGTACCCACATATTGGACCCATAAATTCCAAACTTATGTTGAACAGGTATTTACCAGACGGCTTGTAAATCTTGCCGGCCAATTTCTTGACCGAAAAATTTATAACTCCGGCCCTCCCAGATTTATAGAGGAGACATTCTGATGTCTACGGACGCATCACTCACGGGCGTAGATTGCGGCACGGTAGAGGCTGCATTGTGGGATTTAGCCCTAAGTTTTCAATATTTTACTCCTAGTACGGTCAAACTTTACATTAAACTGGCAAAGCATGTAGTATAGCTGAATTTTTGGTATGTTGTTTAGACACCATAGGGCACTATAAAACTACATTTTGCAAGCAAAAAAAGTTGTGCTAGCTGCGTAGTACGTGAGAACTGCGAAACTTACGGTCATTTTTTAGTTTCTCTTACGTTTTTGATATCATATGTTATTGAGCGTTTAAAGATTAATAAATATTCAACAAGTTGAGCTAACACGCATTACCGTAGGTCTTATAGTTTCAGAGATGCGAGACTTCAAAAAGTACTCTTTTTATAGTACAAAACACAGTCTAAATTATTCGATTGAGTATAACATGGAAGTGATAGAAGCCAAGAAAATGGTGTCAAGCGGCATGAGGTTGGCAATCACTTACAATGCATTTGACACACAGTGACGATACGAACTTGAGATTAGTTTAAATACAACTTATGCGACTTTAATTGTAACCATTCGACTGCAGAGAATGATTACAGGATCAAACCCGGTTTATCCTTATTTGTCCTATCTAGTAAACCAATTTCTGCCCCGTGGAAATCTGAATAATTGTACCTATTTATTTTTTATAAGTCTAAAGTAATATGTTAAATCTAAATAATTGTATATATTTATTTCTTTTCCATATAAGTATATGTTATATTTGTAAATCTCTTAACTTCAGCATATGTTAATCTTTTTTGTTTTGGCATGTTAAATTCTAACTCCCTCATTCATAAAGGTCTGCTAATTTAACAAGCCGCTAATAATTGTTTGTCCCTTTCGGTCTTAACAATGTATCCATAAGAGCAAAAGAGACAAACAATTGTTACCGGCTTGTTAAGTTAGCAGATGTTTATGAATAAGGAGGTAAATCTTATTAGTGAAATCTCTTACCTCGGTTTCCAAGATACAGTCTGTGCCCAGTTAAGGCCCGATGGATATTGTTATGTCAATGATAATATTCAGTATGTTCAAATTATTTTTGTGGACTGAAATTTTCGTACACATTTCTGGTACCTAATAAGCATTTACTTGTTTATTTAATTTAAATAAAGCCGCGTTTGATTGTGTCTAGTGATGTGCCGCGGGAATATTCCCGGGAATGGGAATATTCCCATTGGGATTAATCCCGGGAATATTCCCTTGGTCCCGGGAATGTTCCCAAAACTGGGGAATATTGCAATACAGATTAGGCAATCAAAAAATAAATAAAGTTCGTTAATTATGAGGTAAAATGCCTGTCACATAAAATCTCGTTTTTTTTACTTACTAGATATACATAACAAATGTGTTACATAAGGTACATAAATTGAGCATTTTGTTTGGATCACAAAGTCGTGGCTTCTTTTGGCTATGCATTTTGTGTTTTGCGGATATTGTATTTCTATCTCTTTCTTTCAATATATAGGTTATCTCCCTTCCTCTAAAAGGTTAAACCGCGCGTGGTGCTTTCGTCCAGTCTTCTACCGTATCTAGTGCTATTAATACGTGATTAGATGTGCTTGAGTCATGAGGCCTAAAAGTAAAGTGTTTGAACATTTCACCACTCATACAGTGAACAATAAAGTGACGTATTGTTGCAAGTACTGTAATTTTGTCTATTTATTCAAAAATGCAACAAAATTCGCCTGTAATTTAGGTGAATGTCCCAAAACACCTTGTGATGTTCAGTGTGTTTTTGAAGACCGAAAAAAAAATGATTCCATCAGTGCCTTACGTAAATCATCGGCATCAGCACATGGTGAACCTAGTTGTTCTTCAGCAGCTTTACGTCACACTGAATATCAAGAGTCAAGCCGAGACTCTAATATGACGTCTGTAACTGTTGAGTACATTGATGAGCAGCATTAGCACTGCAGAAACAGTAAAAACAGTTGTCTTTTTTTATTTTACTAGCAACGATGGAAATATTCCCGGGAACATTGGGAATAAACAGTTGTCTTTTTTTATTTTACTAGCAACGATGGAAATATTCCCAGGAACATTGGGAATAAACTTCGGGAACAATGGGAATAAACCCAGGGAACATTGGGAATAAACCCAGGAACATTGGGAATTTACTTTCGTAATCGAGTTTCAGTGCTTAATGTCTCAGTAAATATTTCAATGCATAACGCTTTAATGTAATCTTCGATCATACAATTTGTAAATCTACACACTTTCAAAATTCCTCAATTTTCCCTATGTGAAGGAATATTCCCGGGTTTATTCCCGCCTGGGGAATATTCCCGGGAACGGCACATCACTAATTGTGTCAATCTCACGTTCCTGCTAGAGAAATATCGAGGTATGATCATTATGCTCTATGTAGTGGACAGTAATCTATCTACGCAGAAGAGGGTGCGGGCTTGAGTGATTTTTTAACCGGTTGAGACAAAAAAGGTTATTGCGATAAGGAAGGGCTGATGGAGTACTGCCTAAATTGTTTTGTTTTGTTCCCGTTTTAATGTGACTGAAATTCTAGAAGGAAAATTGAATTTTTAATGTCGAGTTAAACATCAGTATACAATATAACTGGTAGGCCCCCCACAAGGTGGACTAATGACCTGGTAAAGGTCGCAGGTGTCCGCTGGATGCGGGTGGCGCAGGGCCGGTCTTTGTGGCAATCTTTGGGGGAGGCCTATGTTCAGCAGTGGACGTCTTTCGGCTGATATGATGATGATGATACAATATAATGGGCAAAGCTCTTAGCGGGGGTTAGTTTAGGTCATATTATTATAAGTATATTAAGATAACTTTTACTTAGAATTAGACCAACAAAATTATCCATACGAAATAATTCGGCGCGCAATGTAGCGCAACACACTGAAGTTAAACGCTCGTTGACAGCTAATTTCAAAAGTAGATGACCATACGTCGCACTCTAGCGGGCAGTTTCGTGGCAACGTAAGGTTTACAAAAAAATCTTAACTTACGAGTATTATAATGTATTTAGTATTTGTAACCGTTTATTTGAATTCGTTGAAAAGAAGCAAAACGTGTATTCGCTACGCTATAGCCAGCGTAGAAGAGGAAGTGAAGTTTATTCATACACAATTACATATTTCTCCGATATAAAAAATAACATACAAACAGCAACACTCCTAACTGACCATTAAAGACAGAGCAGAGAGAAAATGAAAGAGATAAATATATTTATATTATGTCAACTTCAAATTAAATAATACACGGGAATGTTGATTGACGCAACTTGGTCGAATAATACAAATCGGGTTCCGAAATCATATGAGACTGGTATCACGACTTCGGCCGAACTCTGCTGACCAATGGAGCGGGCCTTGCTACGGTTAACCAATGATCGCTCGCGGTTTCTTCAGAAGGTGACATTACCATAGTTACGTAATAACAGAAACGTTTAACCAATGATTGATGATTGATTTTCCGGAAGCTGACGTTACTATAGTTACGTTATATATAACATCCGCTTTAGTCCTGGAGACGTCAATCTAACTTCAGAGCCGGTAATTTGACTGCTAAGCTGCTATGTAGAAATTTTCGTTCATTTTCTTTTCAACGGCTGTCACTGTCAGATATTTTTTCAAAGTTAGAATTTCAGCCAGAAACTATCATAGTCATAGTCATAGTCATAGGTATTTATTTGCAATAAAACATAATGAAATGCATGCAAATACAATTTTACACATGCCTTAATAGCATTACAGATATTGTAATGTCAGATGTACAGATATGAAGTAGATAGGAATACAGAACAATAAAGAATAATGACGGTAAAAGATAAAATGTCGAGTAATAAGGGTCAAACAATAATAATAACGGTTGAATTAACAAACACTAAAAAATAGAGAATACAGAATGTCAATAAGATGCTAATTATAATGATTGAAGAAATTAAAGTATAAATAATAAAATAATAACGCTAGGAATAATAACAATGTCAAGTAATATCTTACATTAGTTTAATGCATTCGCAAAGAATTCTTTAATTGAGTAATATGGCTTGTTAATGAAATGCTCTTTTAGTTTTCTTTCAAATGCCCTAAAATCTTGGCATTCCTTAATAGATATGTCTAAATTATTAAAAACCCTAATTGCTGTGTTGTTAAAACTTTTGTCAAAATAATTAAAATTAGATTTAGTTACCATAAAGTCATTCCTAATTCTAAAGTTACTACGCACTGTTTTAGTCTTATATCTGTCTTTGTTTTTAAACACATATATACATAGACAGTACAGGTAAAGAGATACAGCTGTTAGTATTCTATTTTCTATAAACATAGACCTATGTGTATCTGGTATATCGGTACATCCTGTAATATACCGTAAAGCTTTTTTTTGTTTTAGAAGTACGTCAGTTACATTTGAGCCATTCCCCCAAACCTCTATGCAGTATCTCATAATACTTTCAAAGTGTGCGTAATAAACCATTTTTAATGTACCACTGTCTGCATAGGTAGAAAGGGTCTTTAAGACATAGCAGGCACCAGCTAGCCGATTTGAAACCATCTCAATTTGATTATGCCATCTTAGGAAGGGATCCAATTCTACTCCAAGGAATCTAACACACTCGGATTTTGCGATAGGGAGGTTACAGTTTGTATCGGGGCTATTATACCCTCGACGAAAGATCATGTAATAGCTTTTACTGCAGTTGATGTTTAAATTATTTGAGGAAAACCACTTGGTCAAACTTAACCAGCATTCTTGCATTTTGACATTTAATTCCCTTTCCGATCGAGCTTTCACTATTATGCTTGTGTCATCAGCATAAAGATACGGGGTTCCACTGGTGATGCATTGAGGCTGGTCGTTTATAAAGATAATAAATAATAGCGGCCCCAATACTGATCCCTGCGGGACACCGCATTCTGTCATTACGTTATCTGATTTGAATGTACGGTGGCTTTCCCTTACTTCAACATACTGAAAGCGATTGCAAAGGTAGGATTTAAAAAGCTTCCAAACCATGCCACGCACACCATACGATTCCAATTTTGTGAGGAGTATTCTGTGATCAACGCAGTCAAAAGCCTTGGTTAGATCGCAGAACACTCCCCCGCAGTAGTACCCGTCGTTAAGTGCAAGCATTACTTCAGATACTAAATTAATTACAGCAGTTGAGGTATTTTTACTCGACATAAAGCCATACTGGGATTGTGTAAAGAGACCGTTTCTGTTAAAGTGTCTTTCCAATCTGACAGACAAGCACTTTTCGTAAATTTTTGATAGTACAGAAAGTATTGATATGGGTCGAAAATTGTTAATATTTGACTTACAGCCCTTTTTTTGTATTGGAATGACCTTTGCCAGCTTTAAGAGAGGCGGGACGGTTCCTTGGATTATACTTTCATTGAAAATAATGCTAAGAGGTATGCATAGTAGGTCAATATGCTTCTTTATCATTGTCGTATTTAGATCATCAGGGCCATGAGCATTACTATTTTTAAGATTCCGCGTTACACGAATCACTTCCGGTTCGGTAATTGGGTCCATGAAGATAGAGCTTACGTTTATATTTTCGGTTACATTTCTTAGATAACTTTTAAATTCTAAGCTTGTTTCCCTTGCCGCGTTTTTCCCAATGCCTACAAAAAAGTCATTGAACACATTGGCTATTGCATTCGGGTCTTCATTTACAGTATCATTGACTGTGACTTTTAATTTATTGCAGATACCTTTTTTCAAATTTTTACCGGTACTATCCTTAACTATTTGCCATATAGCTCTTGATTTGTTTTTAGCTTTAATTATAGTTTTCCTTATATGTAGCCGTCTAGCTGTTCGTAAAGTTCTTCTAAAAGTTTTCTTGTATTGATTATAGTATAATTTGATGTTTTCATCCTTTGTAGATCTGGTTTGTAAATAGAGTTTTCGCTTGTTTATACTAGATATTTTTATGCCCCGTGATAGCCATTTGTTGTTTTTTTGTTTGAGTGGTACTTTTTTAATAGGAAAATGCTTGTCTATCAGACTTAAAAGTAATCTATAGAATGCCTGCAACTTATCATTACAGTCTGTTTCGGATAACTCATCTGACCATTTAATGTGAGCAAGATCCTCCCGAAAGCGATATGTTGCGTTTTTGCTAAATATTCGTTTATTTATGAATGCTGGCAGTGTTTTTCTTTCTATTTCCGGGTATGGAATAGTCATCACTAACGCATCATGATCAGAGAAACTACATGGAATAACAGATACATTTTTATAATTCTCAACATTTGTTATAAAATTGTCCAGACTTGTGGAAGTGTCATCTGTTATGCGGGTGTATTGCGTAGTGACAGGTTGGACATTGTGTTCCATAAGGAGCTGTAGCAGTGCTTTGGTCTTACTGTTTTCTCTATCAGCAAAATCGATGTTGAAATCACCTCCTATAAGTATTTTTTTGTTTTTAAGCTTACTCAGGTGGAAATCTAATTTTTTAAGGAAAGCTCTAAAGTTTGAGCTAGGACATCTGAGAGAACTGAAACATGTAATGTTATTGTGTTGCTTAGTTCAAAGTTAAGAGAACTTATTTCAAATGTTTTTTCACTACATAACTTTTCACTATTTATCGTCTTACATTTACTAGCATAGTTATCACTTATAAATATAATGGTACCTCCGCCTCTATTACATTGTCGTGAAGACTGAGCTGCAATAAAATAACCTGGTAGGTGAATGCTTGCATATTCACTGGGTTCAAGCCACGTTTCAGTTACCATTACGATACTTGGTTTTACCTGAAGGTCAGTTTCGATAAATGCTTCTAAACTTAACATTTTATTTCTGAGCCTATTGATGTTTAGATGCATAATACTAAGGCCTATCGGACATGCAACGTTTTTCATAAAAAAGTTTCACTATTATAGAATTTTTCGTTAATGAGTTTAAGTTTTACGCTTATGGCTGTTGCTATTTTAAATTTTCCCTTTGCTGTTATTTTATATCCATCACATTTGTAGTCAGGAACCGAAAGATTTCGATCAATGTCTGTCATATGTACATACTCATAACAACTGAGACGTTTATACAGCTCTAAGTTAAGTTTGTTAACAAAGTGATTGAAATATTTAGCATTTTGGTCAACGCTTGACGGCACATTACAGACAATAACATTGGTATGTGCTAGCCTTTGGATATTTTTTTCAAAAATGTCAGTTGATTTTTCAGGAGAGTACACATTAAAATCACTGCCCCCACACATTAGCACTACACAATCCTTCTTTGTAAAGTGTTCCGTTTTTTCTGATATGTTACTGAGTACACGATCTGTAGTTCCTGTGAATATTATATCCGATGTGTAGTTATAGTCCCGACGTCGTAATTGGGATAGAGTTGATATAAGCCCAGTTCCGTGAAAGTCCGAGAGAAGTAGAAGTTTGGGCTTTTCGTCCGCTTTTTGTGTCGTATTAATTGATTTGCCATCAGTAGTCGCTTTAAGGTGATTTATTGCAGGGGGATGCACATCATCTTTGGCAGCAGAATTCCATTTATTGGCGTGACATTGGTTTTTGGTGGTTTCCATAAAATCGGTTAAGTTTTCTTTAAGTAGGTTCACAGATTTTTGAAGTTTACGTATAACGAATCCCTGGTCAGTTTGAATTTTAAATTTCGTATTCAAGTTATTATATTCTTTGTATATTTTACTAAGCTTTTGTGTGAGTTTCTTAATCTTTTTCCTGTACATATTGTTTTCTTCCTCCATATGCAAGTACCTATCACAGTTTTCAATAGTGTCTAGTGCCCTTGGATTGTCTTCATTTGACTTTAAAAGGTCACAAAGTTGTTTATTTTCAGCTTCTAGGTCCTCTATTCTAAGTGCTAGGTTTAAATTTTCTTTTTCTCGTCTCTCGATTTTGGTCTTTAAAGGTATTAGTATTTCTGTGTCATTATCTAGGCTTCCTACTAAACTGTTATATAAGTTCTTGGCAATCGTGGCTTCTAATGTTGCACAGTACTGTTTTTTTCATTTAGAAGTTGTTTAAGTAACTTATTTTCGATTTGAATTTCATCCGTGTCTACAAAACTTTTTATGCGTTCATTACTTTTTTTTATTTCTTCTTTGAGTTTGGCATTCTCTTTTTTCAGATTTTGTATCATCCTATCATTTTCCGATATTTTTAAAAGGCAATTTTGATGGTTGTGTGCATTTTCGTCATCACTATTGGTTGCTAGTTGGTTGTCAATTATTTTCCTTCTTGTTCTCGAGGCCGTATGTGCAGTCACTTGGCCCTTTGATGCCATTATTTCGGAATTAGCAACAGTATAGTAATATTTTCAACTGTAAAACCTTATAGTTTTGGAACGTACCTCACTGGTTCAAAAGTCCAATACGGACCGATGTCTCTTCACTACAATTCGGACTCTTCATTTGACAGTTGACGTTTAGGTGTCAGATACGTCAATCAACTAGATAGTCCAATCAGCTGATTTTGGTGTGCTGTTTACCGTTATGTTTACTGGTTTTGCGTTCGTTTTAGACAAGTTTCAAATGTTAAACTGTTAAAAGTGGTTTTACCAAAGGTCCCAGTTCATGATAAGTGACATGTAGTTGTTGGAAACTGTTTGTTTACGGTGCACAATATCACTTGTAACCTAATGTTCGAACCGCAACTGAATACGTAAGTGTTTACTATTTTTTATTAAGTCTCTATTAAACATTTGTATGGCTACTGACAGATTAAAGGTCGACTGTCCTATAAAGGTAGACTGTCCAACGTCTATCTACCCTATTTCCACAAAGGTTACATAAGTATTCAACTAACGTCAACTAAGAGATGTGACGAATGATAATAAAGACAGCAATAGCATTTGTCTCTGTCAATGGAAAAAATTATTTAAAATTGCCCGATAACATGGCTATTTGTAAAAATATCTTGACTTGAAAAAATACCTCGCCTATTAATGTTAGATAAATCATGGCAAGCCGTGTGGTGACGGCAATAAGAATACAATTTGTCACCACCCCAACTCCTCCTGCGGGTGTCGTAAGAGTCGACTAAGGGATTGAAGTGTCACTGTCCATTATTTGATCAAAGATTGATGATGGGCAGCAGCGTCATCACAGTGGACACATTACTGCGATCGCCAATCCGCTTGCCCAGCGTGGCGATTATGGGCATTGACCTCCTAATGCGTCTATACGCGTAGTTAATAGGAGAGGCCTACGTCCAGCAGTGGACTATCATAGGCTGATGATGATGATGATTAAATCATGGCATCCGATTTGAAGAAAACATACTTTTTTTTATATGGTTTTTATTTTTTGTCACATTAATGAATAAATTCTTGTTGACCTCGTAAAAACATTAATAAATTACTAAACGGTTTCAGACAAATCTATGAAGAACTGTCGTTATCCAGTTTCCACTAGGAACAACGACATCTAGCGTCTAATAATGGCCGATAGCTAATTCTTAATTTTCGTAGACGAAGGAATCTTTATAATTATGTCAACTAGTTTTCAAATACTGAAATTTTGACGCAACAAAGATGACATATCACCGGGGACCATCGGAAATGTCGCGATCGTGCCTACTAACGAAAAATACCGAACCCATAATATTACACGACCAAATTGCATCCTTTGCCAAGTGGCTCAACATTCCTATGTAACTGACATGTGATTCTCTTTCATGCAATATTTCCAATTTCTAAAGTGTATACCTAGCTGTGTTGCTGTTTGTACAATTTTTGCAAAACTCGAATTTGCCAAATACAGTCTTCCTTTAATGTAATAAATAAGACTATGAACAAATTGTCAAAAGTATGCCTGCACCCTAAAGGAAAACAAGTATATCTGAAAATACAAAGTGTCTTAAAATCGAATCCCGGGAATCAACACTAAAAATGTTAAATAGTCTAATTCAAAACGAAGACGTTGAGACTACAAATAATGTTAAACAAAACACACTTCATTGACCATTGACCGCCGGCAATTTACAAAAAAAATATTAATAATATATTACTTAAGTAAATTAAATATTTTACATACTAGTCAATTGTACTTTTATTTAAAATTGAATGAATACTAAAAATAATACGTTACTAACGTACTACCTCAGTTTCTAAGATATTTAGAATTTGACATTATAAATACTAGGTATGAAATACTAAGTACAAATACTTCTGCTTATTTGAAAATGAATTGATGTATTTGTGAACCTTATCTGTCATTTTGACATGCCACCAAACTGCCCGCTGCTGGAGTGCGACGTATGTAGATGACATAACTGCCATTGCCATACCAATATTAACAACTGTTCGTACTTACGATTGTTGCTCAGAAAATCTTTAAAAAATTTGTAAGGTCATCATCATCATCATCATCAGCCTATGATAGTCCTGGACGTAGGCCTCTCCTATTAACTATTCGTATAAACGCATTAGAAGGTAAATACCCTTAATCTCCACGCTGGGCAAGCAGATTGGCGATCGCAGTAATGTGTCCACTATGATGAAGCCGCTGCCCATTATCAATCTTTTATCAAATAGTGCTCAGTGACACTTCAATCCCTTAGTCAACTCTTACGACACCCGCAGGAGGAGTTGGGTCATAATTAAGTGTAACTAAAAAAAACACGTAATCCATGACACACAAATTAATCCCATGCTTAGTTTAATTTTTCGCCCTTATTAGATTTACTGAAGAAACTGTAGAGAAAACATGAGAAAAATCAATATCGTCAAATTATCTCCATAACATAACAAAAAAAACTAAATAAATTTCTTCACGAGTTTAGGCAAAGTCAAAGCGACTCGCACAGAAATCCAATTCCGATAGTTCTAAATCTGTTGGATTAAGCCCGGTTTACACTCGAGCGAAATGCACTTCTCGGCTCAAGTTGTTTCTTGAGGTTTTGTAAACTGTTTTCTTATTTAAAGCTCCAACCTGGTACAACTTTAAACTACATCTGAAAGACAACCAGCAGTGTTATTCACTAAGGAAACCGCCTTGCTGTCAGCGCTGTGTCAGCGCTGCGGCAGCGTCGAGCCTAAAAATAGTATTCACTATTGTACTTTAAACGACACTAGTGCTCGTCGACGAATGCGGCGTGAGCTGGAACTACACTGCGTCGAGAGTTTGACGTTTAATGTACGAACTTCATATTCTCTAACGAAAAACAGCGACGAACTAGCCCACAACCTCGCTCACAGCCTCGATTCCTAATGTCAAATAAAACAGCTAGGATTTTAGACAAGGCTGTCTCGACGTCGAGCTCGTTGACGAACGCAGCGTCGAATGTGTGAATAAGAGAATAGCATAACAGAGTCTTTCGTAGTTCATTTTTTTTTGGTACGCACATCTTCTGTTACGACATTGTGATTGACCGCATTGTAAAATAGTAACACCAACATAAAAATGCTTAATTATAAAAAAAAATACGTTTTCTAATCATGAATTGATTACAGCGCCCTCTATAGCAAATTCAACACAACGGAGAGTTGTCGAGTTTGCGGACGATTGTGGTAGACACACGTTTTTGAGTGGCTTAAGGTTGTATACCTTCGAAACAATAAGTACAGATGTCGCTAGTGATTAGCTTCACAATACCAATGACTAAATTCGCTGTGATCGACGGAAGGTCGTCTGGTGTAGGAAGCACGTTGGACCGGCAATCCAGAGGAAGCGGGTTTGAATCCCGTGACAACCAGAGTCTTTCGCAGTTGATTTTTTCTTTGGTAAACACATCAGATCTGTCACGACATTGTGGGACTACATCTGAAAGTCGGTCGGGCAGCACCATCTCCCTAGTTATTTCACACTTTACACATGATCAGTTTATAACAGTTAACTGTTAAACCTCTCCTATTGCTTATCACATTGAGCGCGGGAAACTCCCGAGGGGAGTTCTCTGTGGGAGGTCCATTTTCGCTACGAAAAATCACGGGATCAGCTACGAGCGTAGCGCGTAGCACTCATTGGCAATGAAAGTGTTATGCGTATGGACATGGACGCGTCATCAGCCTATCACAGTCCACTGCTGAACGTAGGCCTCTCCTATTAACTATGCGTAAAGACGAATTAGGAGGTAAATGCCCATAATCGCCTCGCTGGGCACACTGAAAAAAATAATTTGTTAATGGTAACCGAACTTTCGTCAACCTGTAACTTAAAAAAAGTGACGAGCGAAGTAAGGCAATATCTTACCAAAATCAGTTCGGTTAATTTTCCACTAAACAATTGATGTTGTGTATTGCTAAACAATATTAGTTATATCGTGTGAAAACTGTCTGTTGTATATTACCATAAGTTCAGTTATATTTAGTTTACAATTCAGTTATTGTAGACGTGCTGTATGTTGATAACAAATTTACTGTTTGTCAAAGTCTTACTGAATTCACTACTTACTTTAATCAAATTTTCTGCTACGCCTAAACCAACTGGCTCAGTAATGTTTAACATAACTTTTTTGTTACCTATAACCAATTTAGAGTATTATTTTAAGCAATTTGTTTCATTATATTCAA
This sequence comes from Thaumatotibia leucotreta, assembly GCA_025490895.1. NCBI lineage: Eukaryota > Metazoa > Arthropoda > Insecta > Lepidoptera > Tortricidae > Thaumatotibia > Thaumatotibia leucotreta. Next base: position 74,476 of record JALPQI010001772.1, on the reverse strand, counting down.
CCAAATTATTTGCCTGCATGTAACCAAACGAATAGGTTATACACGACAAAAATACGTTGTTCATATACAGCCAAATGTTTAATTATTTTGACCAAATAGTTTGCCTACTTCTAACCAAATGAATAGGTTATACATGACAAAAATACGTGGTTCATATACAGACAAATATCAAATGAGTTGTAAATAGGGCTCACTGCCTGTATAAAATCCAGTACGTCTCATCGTCACCTTTCTTATCCCCTGGGTGATGAGACGTACTGGATTTTATACAGGCAGTGAGCCCTATTTACAACTCATTTAACTACAAGTAGGGTGTATAAGCCACATCGATGATTACCCAAAAAGAAGTAATACTAAACGAGCAAAAAAAGAAACATTTATTTTAATTAACTTTATTAATTGTAATAATAGAAACATTCAAATAATAGAAACATTCATAGTCATTTATAAGAACGGTATAGTAATCAAAATAATCAATCAATCAATAATGCAATCGCGAGCAAAAGTACTTTTTGCATCACTTTATAGGTTTTCATTGCACAGAGTATCTTTGTAAACCAATTTATTTTTGTAAATTATTTTACGAGTAATTCCATTATTTTGCTTAATACATTAGCTTCAGAGTCTCTTTGATTACAAGGAAAATGAAGAAATTAAAATTATTTGGTTTACAAAGACATGACATGGTTTGAAATGTCCTTATGTCAACTTGTACGTGTAACGCAACGCAAAAAAAGCGTTTGGTTATTTCTATGCTAAGTATTGTCTATATAATGAAGTACGTTTGGTTACACATAGTATTTTATTTGGTTAGATAAAGCGAATGGTCTGCTAGTGTAGCAAACCCGTATTTGGTTTTACTCTACTAGACAAAACGGGTTATATGTAACAAAAATATGTATTAAAATAGCAAATCATTGTTGAGTTAAATCTAAACAATTTTATGTTATGGATAATAACATCGTCTTTGTTAGAAGCTAGGACTTGGTTTTTGTTGCATATTGTCAATGCTTACTCTTAAATTAGACCAAGCGGTTTATTTACATGTGAACACTTGAATTTGTTTACTGTTTTAATGTAAGACGTATACAAGCATTTATTTACGAATAGCCCAACTTAGAATAACATTATCCGTTTGGTTTTTAATACGCAAACCTGTTTGTTAATAGAAATTAACTTTAGTAACGCCATACCGAATTATGGTTAATGATGAAATAGCCAAAGTAGTTCAGTTAAATATTTTTTTCAGTGCAAGCGGATTGGTGATCGCAGTAATGTTTCCACTATGATGACGCTGCTGCCCATCATCAATCTTTTATCAAATAATGGTCAGTGACACTTCAATCCCTTAGTCGACTCTTACGACACCCGCAGGAGGAGTTGGGGTGGTGACAAAATGTATTCTTACTGCGTTCACCACGCGGTACTTTGTTCTAAAATATAATCTTTGTAAATCGTCTATTTCACACTATTAATAAAGCAATGTCAAAAAAACATCGCATCCAACACCTTTTATTAGATAAAGACTTATGCTTGTATTACAAGATACATGCTTTTGAAAAATAGCCATATGGTAAGACAATCTTCGGATAAATATATCCATAAGATAAAATTATCAATTTTCTCGAGGCATATAACAGAAAGTGACAGCTAACATTTATATGAAAGATATATTTTACAGGGGACGGTGAAATAGGCTCTTAGTTGTCGTAAATAATGTAATAATGTAAATTAACTCTGATTAAATATAAATTACCTAGGAAATATATTTAATTGGTAAAATATCGTACAGCTAATTGAGTATACTTCAACTTACCGTCAATAACTCAGACTGAAATATACAGGACAATCGAACAAAGTTTATATTACTTTAGTTTGGAGTAAGTTATAAGCGAGAGCGACTCTGCTTCTCGAATAGAGAATCGTTTGAAGTTTCACTATTATGAATAATTGCCAAGATTTATGATTTGTTGTCTTCATTTTCTAATTCCTACTTCTACTTAATTTTTTATGAAAACTTAATGATTTTAATTATGTATAGGTACTTACCTGTACCGAATATTTTTCATAAAAAGTTTTAGTTTACAAAAGAGCGTTCATGACTGGTCCACACTAAGCAAATTCAATAAATATATGAGTAAAGACCGTCGAAGTATAATATATCGTCTCTTAGTATATCAAGCTTATTAGTATTATCTCGGTACAATTATCGACGAAAAAGTCTCAAAGTAATTTAAATGTTGTAAATGCTTAAATTATGCTACCAACTCATTACAAACGTGAGCTATTATTATATTAGGGTCCCGTGTCATCAAAACTTTAAAAGATTATATAAAAAAGTGATAATTCACTTCAAAAAAGTTATCCTTATCCTAGACACGGTTCTTTTTCACGTATAATAATATTTTTAAATTAATGATTTATTTTTATCGAACTTACTTTGCCATACAAAACGAAGAATTCTAGTCGAATATTTATAAATCAAAATACCTACGCATCTTAGCACAGGTGTAGAAATCCATTTTTACTCAATCGTCAACTTCACTGACGTTATATTTGCCGTAATTCATCCAGGGGTCTCGCCCGCGGACCTCCATTTTTCACTAGTGCCCTTACCATTAGTTTTTTATTTTATTCAACTATTGATCTTACATCTCTTGTTATCATTATTATATTTCAATTTATTTAAAATCAATTTTATGTTTTTTTTAATGCATGTTAGTTGTAAGATGTACCATGATTGTTTGAAAAAATAATTCCCGCCAAGTTTCTTACCGGTTCTTCTTGGGTCAGCGGTGTAGGGTTAGAACCGGAAGTAGCTTTAATACCTAGACGATTCAAAAGAGTTTGTTGCTATTCCAATTTGAATAAATAATTATTTGACTTTGACTTTGATTTAATATTTTACAGAATATTACGATACATCTACCAGCATGGCAATAATGTTTTTGACATATTTTAATACCTATTTATTTTTACCATTATTGCGATACAGTGAGGAAATGCCGCCACCATTCTCGGTACAATGTCACAAAGGTCATTGGCCAATCTTAGATATAAGTAGGTTAGGTGTGTTGATTAGTTAGAATTAATTTATGTAAATTGCACAGTTTTGAAAATGAAGACTGACATTATAAATAAAAATAAATTAATAAATAACTTGGGACATCTTACACAAATCATCCTAGTCCGACGGTAAGCGCAATTAAGGCTTGTGATGTGGGTGCTAAGCGACGATATAATTATATAATAGATAGATAGGCATAAATACGTATAGACGACGAGGGAGTGCACCTGTGCCTGTGCAACCGCTTATGCATTTTAACATATCTCGCGCATTTGACTCCTTCTTGATTCAGCAGTGTTATTCACTAAAGAAACCGCCTTGCTAACAGCGCTGTGTCAGCGCTGCGGCAGCGTCGAGCCTAAAAATGGTATCCACTAATGCACTTTAAACGACACTAGCGCTCGGCGACGAATGCGGCGTGAGCTGGAACTACACTTCGTCGAGAGTTACCGCCTACAGTTCGACGACGAGCTGTTCTACGTTGTTGAATACCGTTTTTCGCAGCGCTGCGCTCTACGTCGAAGTGAAGGCTGTCTCGTCGTCGAGCTCGTTGACGAACGCAGCGTCGAATGTGTGAATAAGAGAATAGCATAGCTGGATACCGAATTAATTTGTCAAGTTGCAGTCGCTGTAGCCGAAATCAGCTTGGAGAGAGAGACATGTACCAAGGCTATAAATATATAAACGGTTAAAGTCACGTGTATTTCGAGGCGTGAACGCAAACTTAGAGCTTGATAATGGAGATCTAGGCTCTCCGAAACATGTCGCGCATAGCGACTTATGATTGAATTACACAGGTTGTGACACCATCCACTGAAAACCTTGAACGGGGTGATTTAGTAGGCTATACTGAACAACTTTTACTATGGAGCCAATCACGAAATGTAAACCTAAAAATGTATTTTTCATACACTGTGACCGATCCATAACGAAATTTTGTATGAAGGAGCCAACATTTTTTTGAAGATTTCTGGGTTGGTTCCATAGTAAAAGTTGTTCAGTATAACCTACCAAAAGGTTTTCAGTGGGTGGTGTAACACGCTGTATTTATAATAATAATTCAAAAAAATATTCGTTTAGTAGTTTTGGACGGAATAAATTTAGACCATTTAGATATAAGTCTTCATATGCATGCCATTAGTAGCTAAACATCCTGTGCCAAATAATTGTAAGAAACCATCTTTTGTATACCATGTTTGAGCAATAAATTATTTCATTTCAATGTGCCAATGTTGATTATGGTAAGGGTACAGGTGGAGTCAAGTGGTCGTCAATCATCATTCTCAGGGACAGGGCGTTGACCCTCGAGGGGTAAGTGGGGACGAATGTCACGCTTTGTCAATTTTTGCAGGATATGGATTTGGGTAGTGCCTATACGGCTATAGTTTGAGTATAGGGGTCACTCTGAAAGATAAAGATTTCGATGTCGTCACCAAATATTTTATTTTATTTATTAGGCACACCAAACCGACAACATTCAGTACAATGATTAACAATATACAGTAAAGCATCCTAATTCATCTATACGCATAGTTAATAGGAGCGGCTTACGTTCAGCAGTGGACTATCATAGGCTGATGAAGATACAGTAAAAAACTGGTTTTAAATAAAAATGCCATCCAAAACAGACATGCACTGCAAAGACAAATATCAGGAAACACTATCCTAAAACTAAAATTATACATACTGATGGAATAACATAATAACTAACTTTTTTTTTCACTTTTAATTACAATATCTATTTTCAAGCTTGAGTATGACGGAGGATAAATTTAGCTACCTGCCTTCTGAACACTGCCAGTCGTGAGTCGAAAATATCAATTACCCTATGTTTTAATACAAACTCATTATATTGGCGACACATTATTACAATTGGGGTATAAAAATAAATATTCTCAAAAATGTAAAATGATGCGTTATTGTTATTGCAATTTAAAACTTAAAAATATTTTCGTTATATCCGGTTGCATGACGTTTCCAATGTAGCTATAAGCGTTGGATAGCTATGGCCAACTTTTGCACCAGAAACGATTAGACCGGACCTGGGTCTTCTACCCTTCTGCCTGAGTTTGTAATAATATTTTGCAAATTAGTTTCACCAAAATACACTACTTTCATTTACGATATTGCACAATTTAAAACATAATTGTAACTTAAACAACCTTAAAAACTTAGATGTATATTTCAAATACCTAATTAGATAATGTAATTGTACTTACATAAAGACGACAGATGGGCTGCAGCGTCTGTCGATGTCTTATTTCAATCTACTGCGATCGGCAACCCGCATGCCAAGCGTGGTGATTATGGCATTTATCCCCCTATGAAAGTTACAAACTATAAATGGCCCTGAGATTCCGGCCACCCTCGGTGCCTTGACTTTGGTAGCAGTAAAGGTACTGGTGAGGTAAGGGGTTCGCGCAGAAACGGTCATATTGGCGATCATTGGGGGAGGCCTATGTCTAGCCAGCAGTGGAAGTCTTTTGGCTGAAATGATGATGATGAAATGATGACTTGCATAAAGAAAAACAGGAAAGAAGCCATTAATAAGAGAATGGCCTTAACGGAATTGGGAATTCAGATTCGGAACGTCGTAGGCAGGATCTCCACTTACCAGGTCCACTTAGGACCAGAGATTCTTATCGGGTAGTAGTGTAGTTCTGTCGGGGTAGTAGTGTAGGGTTAGAACAGGAAAATTATAATTTTGAAACTTGCTATTGTGAAAAACATAGAAAGACAATAAATACGTGTTTCCGCATACCTATGAGTTGGGACCCTTTAAACGAAGCGTGAAGAAGCATCTAGCGGGCCAGCAAGGCGGTGGCAACTAACAGGTTACTGATTGTTCCTGTTCGTTGCCGCCGCGATTTGGGCTCTACTTTTCACTTACGATCAGGTGGAGTGGAGTTAATTTATTGTGCCAACATAAAAAAAAAATACATGAAAATACTAAAAATACTAACTACTTAGTTGAGGTCACCTTTTGGGAGGGTTCCAATTTGAAAGACGATTCAAAATTTCTTGTTTTTTCCTACTTGAATAACAAATAGTTCGACTTTGATAGGCTAGCGGAACAATCAATTAAACTAGAAAACCGCTCTCTCCTGTCACTTGACGCTCCCGCTGGAGTGCTATTGGCTGCATTACCATACAAATTGCCCCAACATACACTACGGCGCACTCTTGAGCGAACTCCGACTATAAAATTGGAGAGTTAGGCGCGGCAATCGATATTTGCAGTTTACTGCAGATGCAGTTAAGTAGATACTAGAGATGTGTAAAATCCACAAAATTTAATTTAGGGCATGTACCGATAAAAAACTGTAAATTTAAAATAATAAAATCGGATCGGTAAAGTTTGGTAGCTATAATTAAGATTTTTGTCGTCGCCTGTACATGTTTCCTTTCGTGTGGTTACCATGGTTACCATAGCTCGATTCTGAGCATATCTCCGAAAATAAGACGCAGAATACTCGTGCAACCAAGAAAGTTTACAAATACCATCGCAAGTTTACTTCTCATCAAAATGTTTGTTATTTGCTTACATTGTCTGTTTATTTTGGTTCGTTGTTATAGGTAAATAATCTGTGTTGACTAAGATATTATTTACTTAAAGATATTTTGCTAGAATTATTATGTATTCAAATACGGCGTATTCACATTTATTTGAAACACATTAGGTACCTATAATTAGTACGATAATTATAAATAACGACATGAAAGGCATAAGGTTGGATTTAGCAATTTCTCGTAACTTCTGACTTGTAAGTGTAACTTTATGCTTTCGAGACAAGGTCGAATTTAGATATATCTCATATCCACAGAACCAATATTACGAGTATGCCTATCATGACGGAGAAAATTTCACAATATTTATCTCAGGTCGATAAATATTGTGAAATTTTCTGCCTTTTCACGCTAAAATGTTTTTTATTTCCATTGTTTCATTTGAGAATAGGTTATATTAGGGTAAGGCCGCGGATTTTGACGAATGTGACACAGACATAACATAAAAAAAATACGTTACGATACCATAAAACGCAACGAAAGTTACTATAAAGCTCAGCTCATACTGGTATGAACTCTGATTAAATAAAGTTCGTAAAAAAAATCATATTTTTATCACTAAATAGTTGTTTTAATCAGATATAATAATCAACCCATATAATGTAATTTCTCATACTTAGTAATCACTTAAATTAACAGTATTTATAAATGTTTGAATGCCATAATCTTTGGAACTAAATAAACTAAATAAATCACCATAAATGAACATATTTCTTTGGTATATGACATGATGATGATGATGATGATGATGATGGATGACATCTAATATTTATAATTCACAATAAATGCTTAAATGGAAATTGAACTGTTATTAATTAACACTATTAAACGCGTTATTAATTATACTGTATTTCATTAGCCCTAGGGGGGTAAAATTACCCACTGGAAAAAGCTAATTACTTAAAAAAACGCAAATCAAAATACCTAAATAACAAAATAATTTGATTTGTTTCGCAAACACTTGTTACAGTATGCTGTCATTCAAAATCTAATAAAACTCATTGAAATCAGTAAATTTGTGTGCACTTCCCTTTACCACATATTTTCGTTACGTAACATAAAAAATACGTTACGTTTTGTAAAAATGTAACGTATTCGTAACATAAGTGTAACGTATATTTGAAAAAAGCTTGATTATCTTGGTAAATAATTGCAATCTGAACATAATAATACATTCTACTGACGTTTGAAACTAAACCCTTTCGTGTGAAAAAACAGCCGTTTAATAATAATCACTACTTACCGTAAAAATCACACTACCACTTTAGACGTTTTTTGCTAAAACTTTCGCCGCGTGCACTGTGACAACCATTTGTTAACGAATTAATGGGAGTGAGTGTGCCTATGGGTGTTGCCCTACTAGAATAAGAGTTCCTAGTGTCGATAAACAAATTTCTACCAACATTGGCTTAAATATGACCTTAAAAAAGCGTTACGAAAGTATCGTAACGTAAGTTTGGAATTGGTGACCCAAAAAGTAAAGGGAAAGAAAACAGTAAAATTGTTCACATATCATAAGTCCTTAATGAACGAAGCAATCGTTTATTATTCTAATTTGGTTTAAAATCAAACATTTAATGCTAACAAGTCTAATAATATGAAAAAAAAAGGTTTTAAGTACTCGTAGTCGAAAAAATTACTCGACTTATGTTACGTTTTTGGCAGAAATATTTATTTATTAATTTTAAATAAAGAGCTAAATTAGCTATTTCATTTGATTACATGTAACTGAGCATAGGGGAATATTTTAAAAATGATCGGAGTTCTCTAGATGTTGTCAGTTTTGTTTTATGAGCAAGACAAATTTTAAGCTCCGAATTCGTGAAAATCCGCGGCCTTACCCATTAATATTTGAAGGGTCCACGGAAATAACATGTCTAGTCAATTCAAATTTCAAAAGGAAAATCAACCTTTTTCGCGGGTATTCTCACATTTTTTTGGATATCTTGTAATTGACAACTATTGAAGTCACGGCGGTTGAAACGCTCCAAGAAATGCCCTAATGCATCTATCGCGCTCGAACGGACATATTGGACCGATCGCAATCGCCTGCTTTACGTATCGAGAAAAATCTAACGTTACCGATACTTGCAAAGTCACTGTAAATTTGAAGGTGGACCCTTCAAATTTACAGTGATTTTGCAAGTAACTTCAATTTATTTAATGCATTTATCATGGTTACAAAGTGTTACATACAATATTATTACTGTACATGGTCACCCCGCAAGGGCGTAGCACTGTCTTAAGACTAAAGATAGGCTAAAGCTTATGTCTAACTAGGTACAATAACAAATAATCATTTCATGCTTTTCAATAATATAAACATTCTAATAATTAGAGCGAAATTATAAATATTAGATGTCATATACCAAAGCAACACGACCAAGATCACCTAATGTCCGAGGTGGGGATCGAACCCACGTACTCAGCCAGGTCTTAATCGTCGTCGTGGGTTCGATCCCCGACTCGGACATTAGGTGATCTTGGTCGTGTTGCTTTGGTATATGACATCTAATATTTATAATTTCGCTCTAATTATTAGAATGTTTATATATCTAATATTTAAAATTTATGTAGTATTAAGTAGTGTGACTACTGGAGGAGAATAAAAATTACAAATCAAAATATTTAGTTAATAAATAATTTGATTTGTGTTTTCGCAATACGTTCCAGATCGAAATTAGTTAATAAAACAAATAATAAATAAATTAGAACATGTCTGGTCAATTCAAATTACAGAAGAAGTCATGGTACGGCTACTTATCATCGTCCAGCAGGGTACTGAGATTTATTATGAGAATTTTTGTGCGTAATTCGAATGTCTTAGGATCTTCGCTGACCTAAACCTTTACAGAACTGTAAACAAAAAAAATGTTTCCCGCTTCTCAGAATATTCTTGGAAATTAAAATGAAAATGATTTAGTTCATAAATGACAATCTTAAAATGATAACAGGGTTGGGTCTTCCGAGTGCTAACAAATACCTGTTTCAGCCAAGTCCCGCTTCTCCATAATAAGCAGTTGTCTGCTGTAGGTGCATTATTTTACATAGGTAAGCATTTACTTTATGTAAAGCTTACAAAAGCTGATTTCATCATCATCATCATATCAGCCGAAAGACGTCCTCCTGAACATAGGCCTCCCACAAAAATTGGCTACAATGACCGGTCCTGTGCCACCCGCAACCAGCGGACTCCTACGACCTTCAGAGTTCTAAAGCTAAAGCTGATGAACTATTCTAGAAATATTTGGTATTTACTGTGCTTGTGTTGTGGTGAACACCGTTTTCCATATAAAAGAGATTGATAAAAGCCTATATAAAATAAACAAAGAAATCATTTGAAGTACCTCGATATCTAGAACGGTCAATATATCCCACCTAACGTTCACAATAAATCTCTTGTACTAATAGCCATACATTTTCGTTATCGCCCGAGACGAATCACTCCGCCAGAGGGAGATAGATGACTTGGCTGGAGGGAGACAAACGATGCGCTTTAACACATGGAGTTATTTCAGTCATCATCTATGTTGGACACACGACCGGGTCAAATGGTGAACAAGATTTTAGTATCATAGATATTTATTGCTTGGGTGATTTTTTCTATTTTTCACCTGAGTCACGCTGGTTTTATGCAAAATTATGGTACTTAAACTACGGAAATCGTAACAGACAGAAAAAAGTTGATTCACCCTCTTTGAGCCATGTGAACTTGTGCGAAAACCATACATTTCGAATATTTATTCCTGACACACCAATGACACCTTCGTTGAAAAAACAGAAACAAAAGCTCAAAATTTGTAACTTTTAAACCAGCTCCCTGTTTGACTCTTTCAATTTTGACGGAATCTTCAAATTTCGATAAATTTTAAATATCACATAAAATAGTAACAATTTCTTACCACTTCTAGGTGACTACTTCTGAAATTTTAACTGATTTCCTAAAAATCACGTAGTGTGCCTGTTTTGTGTCCCACAAACTCACTGTTAACGAAAATGCGGTGATTTCTTGCTGTATAACAGAAATAATATCCAATGTGCGAGCACTATACAGGGTTATTTTTTCACCGGTACAATAAATTTTCCCACGTATTTGGTATCGATAATAGATTACATTTATCAAATAAAATTGACATATTTTTTTTTTCATTTATTATTAATTTATCCTTCATGCAAATGTAAAATGACGGGCTTACTAAAGACAAGACGTCAACGGGGTGCGGGACGCAGAGGGCGGCGGAAAGGGGTGAGCGACCTGCTGGTCGGCGCACGAGTTGGCAACATAGCAGTTATCTTAACGATCTCACCTAGAGGTGACTAGGTCAGAGTCAGTCTCGCGCTTGACATAGGTATGTGCACGCGTGCCGCATCGTACTACCTTCAGTCGGAAATTGCTCGTACGAAATGGTTCGTACCTAGTTATTTTCTCATTGGGGAAAATGTGCCCCGCCTGGAAAATGCCAGTGTTATCGCCATGGCCAGCCAGGTCAACAGATTTGACCCCGTGTGACTGTTTTTGTGAGGTGTAGTGAAACGGCGGGTAGGCCCAAAATTTAAAAGACTTAAAAAATCTAATAATAAGTGCATTTGATGAACTTAAAAGTGAGAACTACAGACTTGTGTTGGGAAATATCGAAGGAAACATTCAAAAACGGGCAAGAGTGTGTTTAGATAACCACAGGCAACATTTTGAGCACTTGCTTAAGTATGTGAATTAATAAATTAGTACGAGAAATGGACTCCATTACTTAGGTATGTTTTTTTGATTCCAATCATTGTGCATAAAGGTGATTTCAAATTTTTAAATACGCCTCAATGAAGAAAGTTTCTGTCCTACTTTGTAATTTTATCACGTTTCCCAGACATAATTTAAAACATTCGACAAACTTCACACACAGAAAAATTCTTTGTTTTTACGGTCCTAAGCCCGTGCTGTCTTGTAGTGTACTTGTAGTGCAAGTATGAAGGAAGATTTGGGATCAAGTAAGATTGTTTTGCCAAGTCATAATCATAAGTTGATACCCAGTGGGGTTTTTCCAACCCGTCATGCCACGTGCGATGACGTTGTAAACAAACAGTTGCCAGTTCGTGTGTTTTGCTAGTTATGTACATTGATAATGCGTAATGCGTCCAATTTTCTTATTAGGTTTGCGGATAAGTTCAAACATCGGTATTTTAGTTTTTTTGTTCTAAAGGGGTAGTAACAAAAAATGTTAGTATTCTGTAACTTGGACTACTATTACGTATGTTGATTTATTGTACTGGTGAAAAAATAACCCTGTATATTAAAAATAATAGCAGAGTTAAAACCACGCAACGCTAATGCGCGTTAGCGATTTGCATCTTGGATTAGTAATCGGGGGAAAGACCAAGCGTTTTGGGCATCTCCCTGTTTAGTGCGGGTGACCTGGCAGTAGCCGAGGCCGCCGGACGGCGTCGTGGTGACATGCTCGTGATCCCATGTCAAAATGCCGGAATGGGGTTTAGTGGGTAGGGTAGGTACCATTCTCCTCCTCTCACTAGGACAGGAGTGAAAAGAGGATGAGGGCATTATTTGTGTATCTATTTATTTATCAATGTCACAAATATTTGTTCCTTGGTTATGGTTGTCTATGTATCTACATGTTATACCTATTACATCTGTTAATATACATATTATATCTGTATCTGTTTTATTATATCGTCGCATCTGGGTCCCGTGTCGTGTGGTGACGGTAGTAAGAATACATTTGTCACCACCCCATCTCCTCCTGCGGGTGTCGTAAGAGTCGACAAAGGGATTGAAGTTTCACTGACCATTCTACAAGAGTGATGATGGGCAGCAGCGTCATCATAGTGGACAGATTACTACGATCCGCCGATCCGCTTGCCCAGTGTGGCGATTATGGGCATTTACTTCCTAATGCGTCTATACGCATAGTTAATAGGAGAGGCCTACGTACAGCAGTGGATTAACATAGGCTGATGATTATCTGGTACCCACATCTCAAGCCTTAATTGAGATTACCGTGGAACTGTACTTATTTTTTAATGCTTTAACTTACTTAGATTATGCTTTTCAGGCTCGTTCGCCGTGTGTCCCCTTATCTCGTCCCGCGCGAGTGAACACTCGAGATGACGTCATAATCCCACCTTAACAAACCGAACATTTGTGACGTGCGTTGTTCGCTGACGTAATGACGTGAGCAGTATGTCTTAATGTTGTGTTTGATGGAATCGCGGAAATCATCATCTGGTTTTCTCATTGTTCGGTAAAATCCTTTTATTTCTCATGAAGCGTAAAACATACCTACTTTGCACCAAAATTGGCTCCTTCTTCTTTTGGTGCCATATCCTAACGGATGTCGGCGATCATCATGCGAAAATTTTCTCTACTCTTTGCTGTTCTTGAAAGAGTGGCAGCATCAGCAATACCAGTCCAGTCCCTAATGTTTTGACTCCATGTAGATCTAGGTCTTCCTCTTCCTCTTCTACCTTCTATTTGTCCTTCTATTATGTTTGTTATTATGGCATACTTCTTATTTCTGTAAATATGGCCATAATGTGCTGTTTTCTTCTTTTTATCGTGAGAACCAATTCCATTTTCTTGTAATAAACCATTTAGCTCATCTTCATTAGTTACTTTATCCACCCAAGATATTTTTAGCATTCTTCGATACAGCCATATTTCGAACGCATTTAGTTGAAGACTTATTAAGAGTCCAAGATTCTACCCCATACATTAGAATTGAGAGTACATAGCATTTGACTAAATTGACTCCAAGATTGACAAATTATCTTTTTTACTAAAATAAATTACTGGTTATAATCCATTTTCATGAAAGCCTGCGTCAAGGGTAATACATTGTATGTATTATTCGTGTAAAATAAACAATTTGGAACGGAATTTCAGTCTCAGGGCAAGACTAAGATTCCGTTCCAAACCTAACTTGTAGCATTAGTAAATACCGCGTATCTTCTAACAAAAATAGCCCAATTACTATTTCCCGCCAACGACCTTATGGAGCGGAGCGGAGCGGAGCTGTGGGAGCTCGGCCAATGAGACCGTATCACAGTGTTTCGAATTCGAATTTGAAGAATGTAATTGGTCAATTTGCAATGTGCCCCGCCCACTGCCACTTCAGTTTAGCGATTCGGAGAGCTATTTCGGTTACTTTGGTTCTGCTGCGGATGGTCTCATTTTTAATCCGATCACGCAGAGAGACTCCTAGCATAGCCCTCTCCATTGCCCTTTGGGTGACTTTGAGCCTTCTTATGAGGCCCATTGTAAGCGGCCACGTTTCAGTACCGTATGTCATCACTGGCAACACACACTGATCAAAGACTTTAGTCTTCAAACACTGCGGAATATTGGACGAAAATATGTGTCGTAGCTTCCTGAACGCTGCCCAATCGAGTCGGATTCAACGATTGAGTCCGCTGGATGCGGGTGGCGCAGCACTGGTCATTGTGGCAATCTTTGGAGGAGGATAAGTTCAGCAGTGGTCGTTTTTCGGCTGACATGATGATGACGATTGGTCAAATTTGCACAGCTCCGCTCCGCTCTGCGTCAGTGGAGCCGCATCCTAAAATCCGGATTAGAATGTTTCAGTTGTTTCAAAAACAGATCAGGTGGAGTGGAGCCACTTTGTTGTGCCAAAATAAAAAAAAAAAAAAAAAAAAAAACCTGTAGCCGTATCATGATTTGGAAAGTAAAGGATACTTTAGATTTTATTCGATACGTGTAATGCATTCTATCACGCTTGCACTGACACACTCGTACGAGCGCGATGACTTGCTTTACGTATAGAGTAAAACCTAACGTTACCGATACTTTCAATGTCACTGTAAAGAAAGGTCCACGGAAAGAACATGTCTAGTCAATTCAAATTACAGAAGGAAAGACCACCTTACTTTTAACAGAATAAGGTGTGATGGGATTTTTTTAAGTACTGGACATGTTTTTTCCGTGGACCCTTCATTCGATTTTTGTGTACAGACGAAGTATCAGCCTCTGTAGCCTAGTTGGTAGTGACCCTGCCTACGAAGCTGGAGGTTCCGGGTTCGAATCCCGGCGAGGGCATTCTTTGTGTATTTATTTATCACAAATGTTTGTCCCTTGGTCGTGGCTGTGTATGTATCTAAGTAGATACTACCAGGCGACGATATAATATAATAGATAGATACGTAAAGATATACGTATCTATCTATTATATATATCGTCGCCTGGTACCCACACCACAAGCCTTAATTGAGCTTACCGTGGGTCTAGGTTGATTTGTGTAAGATGTCCCAAGATATTTATTTTTTATTTTTATTTTTTTAGTATTGACTAGTGTATTTGCATGATTCCCCATGCTGTGTCTAAACATAATAAAATTTGTACCGCTTCACACTTTCATTACGGACGAGTGCTACGCGCTACGCTCGTAGCCGATACCGTGATTTCGCTTTGTAGCGAAACTGGACCTCCCACAGAGAACTCCCCTCGGAAGGTTCCCCGCGCTCAAAGTGTTAACTACGCTCGTAGCGCTACGGCGTAGCTTATAACCCAGGTTCCTACTTTGTAGCGATAATGCTTCGTAGAGGCGTGACGTCAACACATTAAATAACGCAAAATGGCTTAGCATTTGCATTTTATTACTAAAGCGACTAACTATGAGCCGCACGTAGACCACGAACCCTGAAAAGTATTCACATCACATCATCAGCCTATCTCAGTCCCCTGCTGGACGTAGGCCTCTCCTATTAACTATGCGTATAGACGCATTAGAAGGTAAATGCCCATAATCGCCCCGCTGGGCAAGCGGATTGGCGATCGTAGTAATGTGTCCACTATGATGATTGATGACGCAGCCCAAAAGTATTCAAGTCATCGGAATTTAGTTAAATTAATTCATTTGCGCGTTATAATCCGTTTAAATACGTCAGCCTCATAGCATAGTTGGTAGTGACCCTACCTACGAAGCTTGTTTAACTGAGTCAAAAAATAACAAATTTCGCCTCAAATTGTTACCAACGCCACTCACCTTTTTTGACATCTCTTAAACAAAGGTTGCATAAGATAAATAAATAAAATAAATAAGAAAATATCTTGGGACATATTACACAAATCAATCTAGTCCCACGGTAAGCTCAATTAAGGCTTGTGTTGTGGGTACCAGGCGACGATATATATAATAGATACATACGTATATAGGGGAGTGGAGGTGAGCGGGTACTCTCAGGTATGCGACGCTGGGATATTGGCCTGCACCTCAAGTCATCATACACGTCCTTGTCCGTATGGAGTCAACCAGGGGTTGATCGTACTCCCTGGGCAATGCTAGTGGTCAATGGGCGTCGCATTATCTACCATTCTACCCCAGGCCACTAGTAGCTGAGTATGAGGGCGGCATCCGGCGCGGGCGACGCTCCTAACGGTGATGTGGCACTCCCAACCCGCCGGATGTTATTAAATACAAGTAAGTTTATATATCTAAGTATCTATTATATAAGATATAATTGTCCTCCCCAAACCAATCTAAGGTGTTCACCGTGCTGAGAGATGCATGGCTGGTGGTGAGACCAGTCGCGAACGGTGGTCCTCAGGTATTGGGCAACTACCTGTTGTATTTTTGCCTTATCTGCGCAAGCGGGGCTCTGCGCGGATGGACCAAGTACATCCCTAGCTAATCGTGGGAACTATATGGAAGAGAAAATAAAAAAAAATAATAAATCAAACAAAAAACAAACACAAACACAAACACAACAAACTTCGACCTCCTTAGATGAGACGGCGAAAGCTGAAGCACTAAGGGGGGAGAAGAATACAAAAGGGTGACCGGCCAAGGAGGAGACGTTGAAGCTGGGGCAGTCATCGGAAGCGGGGGTACCAACCGGAACCCCAGCCAAGGTGACTAAGCCAGAGACGATGAAGCCTCCAACAGCCGGCCCCTCAACAGAAACAACGGCGGCAAAGAGCGGGACGACGACAGTTGAACCCTCAAAGCAGGCCATAGATCCCGGCTGGGAGATCAGGTGTAAACCTAAGGGGATGCCTGCCCAGACCGACTCGAACGAACCTCAGCGAAAGAAGCTCTCGCAGAGGCAGAGGCAGCGGCTTTGGAAGAAGAGAGGAGCAGAAAGTCGTGCCTCTGAAAACGCACAGGCGATTGACGCTAGAAAAGATAAGACAGCGACAACACCTGCAGAACATACCCAGGCCGAGAAACCAGAAGGGATAGCCAAGAGGGCACGCCTGGACGAGACCATATCCCCCAGAGGCGAGCACAAGAGAAGATGCACAGACGCCCAAGGGGACAGACCGAAACCATCCACCTATGCGGCGGCGGAGCGTCAGACCTGACGGTTGCGATTACCAACGTGCGCACGGGCAGGCTGACGAAGCAGGACGCTGAGGAGGTGGAGAGGAAGATAGGGGACGCCATCTTCCAAGCGGCCCTAGACACCGATCTAGACGCGGTAGCAGCGGCTCCAGCGTTCGCGGGAAAGCCAAGCCTTGTGGATGGGTACCTGAAACTGTGGTGTCAGGACGCAAACACTAAGGCTTGGCTGATGAAGTGGCTGGAGACGGCCACACTGACGAACGGTGACCATCTTGTTGGAAGGAGGGAGGACGAGATGGTCCGGAGCGTCAGATGTGGTATACTGATACCGTGTATAGAAAACGATCTCACCAAGGTCGGCCGGGTCCTCAACTTCCAGAACCCGTGGGCCATGGTGAGAAAATGGACGCTACAGCATGCCATACCCCTAAAAAAGAAGGGGAATACCTTACTCTTGGTGGGAATACCTGAGGACGTCGTACCTACCATGATGGAAAAAGGAAGGAGATTGAACTACATGTGTGGGACAATCTACATCCGTTTCCAACATGCGGGGGGACGCTTCAGGGATTCCCCGCCAGAGAAACAGGCCAGGGAGGAAACGACCGTGGACGGAGGGGAGGACAAGGCGCCTGACAGCGCACCTAAGGCGAGCACCCCCTCTGCCATGGACACGGACGACGCGCAGAACTCGGACTTGGAGGAAGGCATTCTGCTGGAATCCGAGGACGAGGACGGCCTGCCGAAAGGAATCAGCCTTTTGCACCTGAAGGGAAAGGCGGAGGGAACACCCTCTGATGGCGCCTTCCCGATGTAAAGTACTTCAGGTTAACCTCCAGCACAGCGAATCTGCAACGGCTCAACTTCGAAAATGGCTGGAGGTTAACCAACCATCGATAGCCCTGATCCAGGAGCCGTGGATCAGAAACACACGCATAAACGGCCTTTGTAACACCGGAGGTAATATTTTCTATAATACACATTGTAAACCTAGAACATGCATATATACATCCCGAAACATTATGGCACAACCACTAACTCAATTCTGTTCCAGAGACGTGTGTGCCATAAAAATCCTCAGAACACAAAACTCAAAGCTGCCGGAGACAGTACTGGCGACCGCGTACATGGCGGCAGAGGATGATCCACCTCCAGCGGAGCTGAACGACCTCATACGCTACTGTGAACATGAAAGGCTCGAGCTGGTCATATCCGCTGACTGCAACGGCCACCACAACCTATGGGGAATGGAAACAAACAACAAAAGAGGTAACGACCTAATGGAATACCTAATGACTACTAACCTAGATATATTAAACACAGGATCCAAACCAACTTTTGTCACTCGTAGATGTAACACTATAATTGACATTACTCTAAGCACAGGTCTGGCTGCGCAACACATATCCAACTGGCACGTGTCGGAAGAGTTATCCTACTCCGACCACAGATGGATACGGTACGACCTAACTGCTGACACCCACACAATAACGCCAAGAAGAAACCCAAGACGCACGGATATACCAGCGTATAGGGAACTTGTCGAAGGTAAACTTAAAAATACACAAACTTACAGACCTAACAATACAAGGGAGTTGGAGAAACAGGTAAACTCACTCACTACAAACTTAACTGACAGCTTTGAAAACACATGTCCACTATCGACACCACCGGCTAGGAAAAACAACAACGGCTGGTGGGGACCAGAGTTGGAACGATTGAGAACAAAAATGAGACGACTCTTGAACAGAGCAATGAACACAAGATCTGACGTTGATTGGGACGCTTACAAGACGGCCAAATCAGACTTCAAAAAAAGGCTAAGATACAGAAAATCCCTCTCATGGCGGAGATTCTGTGACAACATATCCACGGCAACGCATGCAAACAGAACAAGGAAGATCCTCGAAGATCAACCGAAACAGCTACTAGGCACCCTGCGGAGACTGGACAACACCACTACCACCACTCCAGCTGAAACGGAAAGGCTAATGGTGGAAACACACTTCCCGGGGTGTAGAGTAGTAAACAAACAAGACCAAGACGAACAAACAACGGAATACTACCCGACTGAGACTGAGTGGGAGACAGCGGAACGCATAACAGAACTTAACAAAACAATATGGGCTGTGAATAGTTTTGAAAGCTATAAATCGCCAGGCACGGACGGAATCTTCCCAGCACTACTAAAATGGGGAGGCCTAAAACTGATGGAACAGGTATCAAATATACTCTGCAGTTGCATAGCATTTAGATTCATACCACACAAATGGAGGGAAGTAAAAGTAATCTTCCTGCCAAAACCCGGCAAGACAGACTATTCGGACCCCAAGTCATTCAGGCCAATAAGCCTCACATCCTTCTTACTAAAAACTCTAGAAAGATTGTGCGACAGAGAACTGAAGGATACGGCTCTTAAGAACATAACTATACATCCAAACCAACATGCCTATAGTCAAGGCAAATCAACAGACTCAGCCCTTCATGCTGTAGTAAGCAATATAGAAAACGCACTGGAGAGGAAAAACTCTTGCCTCGGCACCTTTATCGATATAGAAGGGGCCTTTGACAAAACCAACTTTAGCAGCATTCAGTTAGCGCTACAAAGACACGGAACAGACCACCTTATA
This sequence comes from Thaumatotibia leucotreta, assembly GCA_025490895.1. Lineage (NCBI taxonomy): Eukaryota > Metazoa > Arthropoda > Insecta > Lepidoptera > Tortricidae > Thaumatotibia > Thaumatotibia leucotreta. The sequence goes on along the minus strand of JALPQI010001772.1, from coordinate 54,905 downwards.
ACAGAATACTGTCTGACAACAAAGATCACCAGGCACTCGTTATGAGAGGATGCCCCCAGGGAGGAGTACTATCACCACTACTCTGGAACCTGGTAGTGAACGATCTAGTAATGGAACTAAATAACAGACACTTTATGACTATAGCATACGCTGATGACCTAGTGATACTAGTCAGCGGCTTGATAATAAGCACATTATGTGACCTGACACAATCCGCACTAAGGATAGTGGAGAAATGGTGCATGGAGAATGACCTATCGGTAAACCCAAAAAAGACAGATGCAATGCTCTTCACACACAAAAGGAAGTTGGGTAGCTACGAAATGCCAACTCTCTTCGGAACGAAACTAACGCTTTCAAAGGAAGTTAAATACCTAGGAATAACTCTAGATGACAAACTCAACTGGGGCAAACATTTAGACAATAAACTGAACAGAGCTACAGTAACCTTTTGGCAATGCCGAAGGATGGTGGGCAAGAAATGGGGCCTAGCACCTCACATAATACTGTGGCTATACAAAATGGTCATACTGCCGATGATCAGCTATGGCTCGGTTGTGTGGTGGCCTCGCACACAGCAAACCACCACAATAAATAAACTAAGCAAGATACAAAGACTAGCATGTGTGGCAACCACAGGCTGCATGAGAACCACTCCGACTGCAGCGCTGGAAATAATGCTAGGACTGCTACCGCTACATATGCACATACAGAAAGAAGCGGCCGCCACAGCGCTTCGGCTTAAAAACCTAAACTTATGGTCAAACCTCAGTTCGACACACAAAAAGATCTATGACAGGATGATTTCTAGTATGCCAATACTAGAAGCACCCATTGACAAAGTACCAAAGACGATGATCTTCTGGAAAGATTATGCCATATCGTTAACAGAGGATCAGAAGGAAGGACTGAATCAAACACACCTTAGAATATTTACAGATGGCTCAAAAACAAATGAAGGTACCGGATGTGGAGTCTTCTCGGAAGACCTTAACATGCACATCTCGAAACCTCTAGGAGAACATAGCACAGTGTTCCAGACGGAATGCGTGGGAATAATAGAAGCCTGCAAGGCACTGAGGAGACGAAAAACCAAAAACGAAAATATACTAATACTGTCAGACAGTAAATCAGTGCTGCAAGCGCTACAAAGTAACAAATTCACCTCAGAACTTATATTAGAATGTCACAGCTGCCTCATGGAGGAAAGCAAGGAAGGGAACAAAGTGACTATACAATGGATAAAAGGACACAGTGGCTCAAGAGGAAACGATGCGGCGGATGAACTGGCGAGAAAAGGATCAGAGACACCGACGTACGGACCGGAACCCATCATACCACTACCTTTATCATACATACGAAACCAACTCGGTCTATATCACCGACATCTCCACAATAAATGCTGGAACGATCTGGTTTCCTGCAGACAGACCAAAGAAGTACTACCCGAATTGAACTGTAAACTCACAAAAACCCTACTAAGAACGCCCAGACACAAACTGAGGAAAATAGTAGGATTGATCACGGGACACAACACATTAAACAAACATCTGCACAATATGGGCAAAACAGATAGCCCTATGTGCAGGGCCTGCATGGAAGAGGAGGAAACAGCAAAACATATTCTTCTAAATTGTAAACAGGTAGAGGTATACAGGAGTAGGCATTTGGGGACTCCACATACACTACAGGAGGCATTTAGCAACCTGAAACATACACTGAGTTTCGTGGAGGAGCTTGGATGGTTGGAATAGGGCTACCTCGCTTTCACGCAAAAAAGGCACAATGGTTGTCGAGTTGCGGAAAAAGCCCAGGATAACTAACTAACTAACTAACTACATACGTATAGATACTTAGATACATACACACCCATGACCAAGGAACAAACATTTGTGATAAATAAATACACAAAGAATGCCCTCGCCGGGATTCGAACCCGGAACTTCCAGCTTCGTAGGCAGGGTCACTACCAACTAGGCTACAGAGGCTGACAAAATACTATAATATATTATACGCGATGTATTCCGTTTAAATAGTTTTATTACTTTTTATGCTCTAGTTGTAGGGTCCCGTATATGTTTCAGTTATAGCAAACGTAATACCGTTAACAACACTATTTCGCCGCCATGCCCCCAATTTGACTGCAGAACCCTAAAAAAATGAAAAGCGTTCCGTGCCACCTGGAGCGTTAACCGGATTAGCCTCAAAGCGAGCACGTGTCGAGTGTCGGACACGACACGTGTGACGACGCAAGTGCCGACCGTAGACTACCTACTATAGATGTCGCATTGAGAATCAGTGCAGCTATGCTATTCTCTTATTCACACATTCGACGCTGCGTTCGTCAACGAGCTCGACGACGAGACAGCCTTCACTTCGACGTAGAGTGCATCGCTGCGAAAAACGGTATTCACTAACGTAGAACAGCTCGTCGTCGAACTGTAGGCGGTAACTCTCGACGCAGTGTAGTTCCAGCTCACGCCGCATTCGTCGCCGAGCGCTAGTGTCGTTTAAAGTGCATTAGTGAATACCATTTTTAGGCTCGACGCTGCCGCAGCGCTGACACAGCGTTGTTACGAGTAGCAAGGCGGTTGCCTTAGTGAATAACACTGGAGACAAAGGTGTAAGGTGTATATAAAATGCTCAAAATATCCTGGTGCACTTCAATAAGAACTGTGTAAGAAGAACGTTGTAACATATTTTGAGAGGATTCCTTCGATACAAATTAATTTTGCACTTGACTGGGAACGAAACTGTTTTTATCTATGTATCAATTACAGTATCGTGTCCTCTTATATCCTGCTCTTCTTTTCTCTCCTGTCACCAACTCAGTGATTTTTAAAACGATGATTTAGTTAGCATTTATCGTTCTACAAGTTACCTACCGATTTTGAATCATCAAGTAGAGATAAACAAAATGACGTAATTATTTATTTATTTAAACTTTATTGCACAAAAGTAAAACTTATAGTACAACTTTAATGCCATGAGGCATTCTCTACCAGTTAACCTTGGGGCAAAGCAGAGAAAATTGTAGGCGGCGCAACTATATAAAACGTCGGAATGAAGTTAAAATCTATATATATAAACGGCAATGTCCTGACTGACTGACTGACTGACTTAAATCAACGCACAGCCCAAACCGCTGGTCCTAGAGAGTTCAAACTTGGCATGTAGATTCTTTATAATGTTTAGAGGCGCACTAAGAACGGATTTTTGAAAATTCGTCCCGTAAAGGGGTTAAATGGGGGGTTATAGTTTGTATGGGGAAATAAGATTAGTTGGGCTATTTTATTCGAAACTCCACAGGAATGTTTTTAACAATAAATAAGTAAACACGTATTTCAGGTTTTTTGAAAATTCATCCCTTAAAGGGGTTTAATGGAGGGTTAAAGTTTGTATGGGGAAATAAGATTGGTTGGGCTATTTTATTCCAAACTTCACATGAATGTTTTTAACAATAAATAAGTAAACACGTATTTCAGGTTTTTTGAAAATTCATTGCCTATGGGGGTTAAATGGAGGGTTAAAATTTGTATGGGGAAATAAGATTAGTTGGGCTATTTTATTCGAAACTTCACATGAATGTTTTTAACAATAAATAAGTAAACACTAATTTCAGGTTTTTTGAAAATTCATTCCCTATGGGGGTTAAATGCAGGGTTAAAGTTTGTATGGGGAAATAAGATTAGTTGGGCTATTTTATTCGAAACTTCACATGAATGTTTTTAACAATAAATAAGTAAACCCGTGTTTCAGGTTTTTTGAAAATTCATTCCCTATGGGGATTAAATGGAAGGTTAAAGTTTGTAAGAAGGAACCAGATTCGTTGGGCTATTTAATTCAAAACTTCATAGAAGTGTTCTTGCCAATGAAGATGTAGGTATTTATCTACATACCATGTTATATACGAGTAACATAGGTACGATGAATACGTAGATACTTTTAATATTAAATTTTGGTAAGTAATGCAGTTTTCTACATAAAAGGTCATTGTGAGGTTTTATTTTTTAAGTCTAGACAAAACCATATTTATTTGTTTGTTCGTTAAAAATATCTACAATTTTGCATGGCGAAATATGATTCTAAGCGAACGAATTTCAAATGTTTGTTTGACAGCTCGCGGACAGTATATATTATGTATAAGCAGCGCGGGTACGCGGGCCGCCTCACTGTAAATTCAGCTTTCTAATTCGTGTAGTGTATTTGCAATTAAGTATTTAATTATGTCATACTAATATGCTGTTCAATGAAACAGATTTCAAACAGAATGTAATAAAAGGTAAGATTCTACTTAGGTTTAGGAAAGGTTAGAACTGCGACCCCACACGGAAACGAACGGCTATCAAAGTAGGTTTTTGGGTTAGATTAGAAATGCGACTCCACACAAAAACGAACGACTATCAAAGGAGGTTCAGGTTAGGTTTGAATAGTAACCCCACACAGCAACGAACGGCTTTGAAAGTAGGTTTATGTTAGGTTTGAACTCCAACCCCACACAGAAACTAACGGCTATTAAAGTAGGTTTAGGTTAGGTTAGAACTGCGACCCCACACATAAGCAAACGGCTATCAAAGTATTTTAAGGTTAGGTTAAAACTGCGACAATTGCGATTCCAGGCAGAAATGAACGGTTATTCAAATAGGTTTAGGTTAGGTTAGAACTGTGACCCCACAGATAAGCAAACAGCTATCAAAGTAGGTTCTGGTTAAGTTAGAACTGCGACCCCACACATAAGTAAACGGCTATCAAAGTAGGTTTAGGTTAAGTAAGAACTGCGACCATTGCGACCCCACAAAGATACGAACGGCTACTAAAATAGGTTTATGTTAGGGTAAAACTGTGACCCCATACATAAGCGAACAGCTATCAAAGAAGGTTTAGGTTAGGTTAGAACTGCGACCCCACACAACAGCAAACGGCTATCAAAGTAGGTTTAGTTTAGGTTAGAACTGCGACCCCACACATAAGCGAACAGCTATCAAAGTAGGTTTAGGTTAGGTTAGAACTGCGACCCCACACATAAGCAAACGGCTATCAGAGCAGGTTTAGTTTAGGTTAGGACTGCGACTTCACACAAAAGCAAACGGCTATCAAAGTAGGTTTAGTTTAGGTTAGAATTGCGACCCCACACATAAACGAACAGCTATCAAAGTAGGTTTAGGTTAGGTTAGAACTTCGACCCCACACATAAGCAAACGGTTATCAAAGCAGGTTTAGTTTAGGTTAGAACTGCGACCCCACACAAAAGAAAACGGCAATCAAAGTAGGTTAGGTTAGAACTGCGACCCCAGACAAAAGCAAACGGCTATCAAAGTAGGTTTAGTTTTGGTTAGAACTGCGACCCCACACAAAAGTAAACGGCTATCAAAGTAGGTTTAGGTTTGGTTAGAACTGCGAACAGTGCGACCCCACATAGAAACGAACGGCTATTAAAATATGTTTAAGTTAGGTTACAACTGTAACCTCACATATAAGCAAACAGCTATCAAAATAGGTTCAGGGTTAGTTTCGAACTGCGGGATAAATATTACTAAATTTAAACCAAACTAAAATAAGAACCCGTAAAGGAAAACCTCAAGCACCATTCTAACTTCCCCGATTAAAATTTACTGAAAATTATTCTTCGACAGAATGACTTGTCGATGAAATGAAAATACTTGAACTGTTGTCTTTGAAACAACATTCGATTAAATGATTGTCGACAAGTCAAGGCGAAACCCAAAAAAAAACATCTCAAATATTAAACTTATTTCGGCCACTTTTGAATTTCCTGAGAAAAAAAAACAAAATAGGATTCATTATTTGCAGGAAACCGTGTAACATGCATAATATATAATTACATACAATCGAAATGGTAACCTCCTCCTTTTTTGAAGTCGGTTGAAAATTTTTTTTTTCATAGAAGTCCAAAATCTACGCGTGCGAAGCCGCGGGCAAAAGCTAGTTAGTTAATATACGCGAGTGTATCCGTTTTCATAGTTTTATTTTAGAGATAAACATTTAAGCGAAATAATCCATCCAGTAGTAAGTAATCTGTACCTTTGGCAAACCAAACGTGTGAAGAGCTTGAGCAAACGGATGGACATACATACACATGTTACATTGATATCACTAGCACAGAAAATGTGTCAACCCTTCAATAGATTGAAAATTGTGGGCGAAGCTAGAGCCGTTATACTTTATTTTATTTATTTTATTTTATTTAAAGGTTCACCAACAGTTATTACATCAAAACATTCATATTGAAGGTATACAAATCTGGTTTAAGCTAAATGTATAACTAATTACAGGTAAACACTGCATGCAAATAAAAATAGTATGTACTTATATGATGACGAAGGTCGACATTAATTAATACGCCTTATTAGAAGAATAAGGTGCAAAGCCCAGCCTTGTCACTTATTAATTAATTTGAATTTAAATTTAAATTATACTGACCTATTTACATTTTTTTTAGTACAAGATGGTGCCTTTTTTAGGCTCTAGTGGGAAAAGTGTGACAGTTTACGTCAGGTCAAAAACGGAGGGCTATCTGCACTAAAAAACGTCGTACGAGACACGTGCAAAAACGAAATTCGTAACTCGTGTCGATTTAAAACACTCCCTATCGGTCGTGTTTTAAAACATCGCCACTCGTTTTGAATTTCATGTTTTTCGCACTTATGTCGTTATGTACCTACTATTTGCATTCTAGTATTACCACAAATGGAAGTTTACTTATGAAACATCGTTATAACTACACAATTTAGTGCTTGGCTCTAAATACTGGCAACCTGTTTTCGGAGTGAGTAAAAATGACATTATCAAGTCCATTTTACTTGATAATGTCATTTTTATTGGTCTGAGCGCACGCAAATTGTTTGCTGAAATCACGAAACGTTTGGTTGACGTAGGTAACTAAATACGAGCTGGCGACTTCCTCGCACAACGCATCAGTATTAACGCATAATGTTATTTTATTAGCAACTTCAAAAAAAACCACTAAATGAAATGCAGCGATTCATTCTTAATCAACACATTTTATTTTTCTTAAATCAAAGACATTCAGATCAAATATAGCCACTTTCTTATATAACTTGAGATCAAAATATATGTAAGTAGTGTGGTGTAAAAAAAGAAAATTATAGGTACCTATTCAATTGGTATTTGGTGTTTCTGAGCATTTTCATTCTTAGGGCTACCCAATTAGCGTGACTAAAAAACCTTAATACCGGTCAGGTCTGTAACGACAATTTAAGTAGGATCATCATCATCAGCCTATGATAGTCCACTGCTAGACGTAGGCCTCTCCTATTAACTATGCATATAGACGCATTAGGAGGTAAATTCCCATAATCGCCACGCTGGGCAAGCGGATTGGCGATCGCAGTAATGTGCTACTATGATGACTCTGCTGCCCATCATCAATCTTTTATCAAATAATGGTCTGTGCACTTCAATCCCTTAGTCGACTCTTACGACACCTGCAGGAGGAGTTGGGGTGGTGACAAATGTATTCTTACTGCCGTCACCACACGGTCCAATACACTGTACTATTTTTTGTAAGTCAAAGTAGGATATCTTTAGGAATTTAAGCGTCATCGACGTTCCCATGTTATAATATCGCTTATAGTTAGTTTTCAAAATAAACACCAAAAACAATTTTTTACTGAAATTTTGTGTTTACTCGTAATTATTCTCGTTACAAACCTAGCAGGGCGCAAGCCCGCAGTACGCGTCAGGCTTTGGCCGAGGGTGCTCCGGACGAGGACCCTCTTCATGGGTCGAAATATGTCGTGCAATCATCGATTTAAATACGTGAGTACGGTTCGATAATATTTTAGTATGTTTGAATCTCACGTTAGTTATAATTCTAAAGTTACAATCCTGACTATAATGAAGGTTTTTTTTTAATTTCACGCTAATTGGGTATTCCTGAAAGCGAAAAAGCTCTAACTATTTTTTGTAAGTCAAAACAGAGTCACTTATTTGCTCGGTCGATCGGTCTACCTTTTTAAATAAAAAGAAACCTTCGTAGTTTCATAATAACCAGTGCAAAACGAAAATACTCTTGTTTAGTTATTTTTAAACGTGGTTCCGATAAAATTCAATTTCATTTCAATACTGCCAGGAAATAATGGTGCCTATTTAATGCAGTGAAGCTTAAAGCAGATTTTTAGAGTTCCGTAATAAGAGAAAGACAATACAATGTACAATAAAACTGACTTTATTTACGAGTATGTACTGCAAATGAATGTAAATAGTGTACTAATTATACAATACAATAGAATACAATTTATTGCACACCATAATAACAGTAGAATAACAAATATACAGTGTTACAAGTACAGGTATTACAATGTGCGGTATTATCGCTAAACAGCGATCTCTTCCAGACAGCGGAATAAATAAATTTAAACATAGAGCAGGTGATGCTAAAACAAAAAATAAGTAACGAACACAATAATTAAAGTATACTACCTACTAAACTTACTCACATACGTTTACAAAATAAACATAAATATACATTTACATACATACATAACACAGTACAAATAGAAGCAATGAAAATGTTAGCCACGGAAAAATAAAACAAATATACTAATTATTATTATAAATTAAAGTTAAGTATAAGAACATGCATTTTACAAGTCACAACAATAGCAAAGGTGAGTACCTACTAGTCAAAAATAACCCACCCCGTGTCATCCCTGGCAAGGCTCGGAACCGGTTTTTTTTCGAGAACCTCGAAATAGCCCAATATTTAAAATGTTTTATATTCTTTATGTAGTACTCAAAATGTTATGAAATTACCAACGTCGTATTTTTAAATTACTCCATTAACAAAGAATTGATATACCGAAGAATAAAAAAGAACGAAATTCGAACCGTTCTTTTGTATGGAGTAAAAACCGGTATCAGAGCCCTGATCCCTGGAGCAAAAGTGCCCATCACGCTCGCAGCAATTGTTACACCAAGAATGTCCCGAAGCGAAGGTCAAGACCGTAATGTGTCGTAGGTAAAGTCTACAAAATTTGCATGCTGCGTAGATGATTAAATAGAAGGGGTGCGCCAAAGTATTTATAAAATTGCAACTTAGATTATTGGAACTCCGAAAATGTTTCTTATACAATTTAACTTCATAATGATCGGTATTTAGAATAATCTTTGTTCATAATTATCACCACATAGAATTATTTATGTTCATAATATTGTTTTTCATACATATTTTTAGTACTAACTTTTATGTTTATATAATTTTTCACTATACTTATTTTATGCTATATATTCTAATGTTATAGGTATTTATTTTTATCTGTACTGGTTTTATGTATGAATTATTTTTGTTTAATTAAATATAAATCGTACTATTACTGTAAACTAGCTACCTGCACAAATCAGGTTGTGGCAGAGTAGGTACTGTACTAAACGGGTTCCCTCTAAACTTTATTTGTCCGAAACGCTTAGGACATAACAGACTTGGTATAATCTATTTTGGCATCAACTTAATGAGACAGAAACATCACTTGGCTTAAATAACAATATTTCGAATATTATTTTGTCCGAAACTATCTTGGCATATCATTATTTACGCCGAGTGTTATAACACAGAAATTAGATTTGCATTTTTTTTTTGCATGTTCGAAACTTGCCTTTTTCGTCAGGCAGAATTTGCTGTGAGGGCGGAAATTTCTGCAGTGAGCGAGCGAAGCGAGCGAACAAAACCTTCCGGGGCAGATCCGACTCGGATAGGTTAGGTTAGAAGACTAAGGCGGGAGCTCTGCTCCCGCCTTAGTCTTCGAGGTTATTTTTTTTTAGCAACCTAGAAAGTACTCAGCTCAGTAACACAGTAAGTAACGTACAAAATATTACTACTACCTCGATTATATTGAGAGGTTGTAATTATTCCTTCTCTGTTATGCTAAAACAAACTATGCCGATACTTTTTATGCACATCCAGATTATGCCTCATCATAAATAGGAGCATCAAAATTATGCTCCAATAATATTCGAACAACTCGAAATCTGCCACAAAGAAATATGCTAAAGTTGAGTATGCCACAACAGTTTCTGCACAAAGCCCATTATGACTACATAGTTTATGTTATTCATAAAAGAATTATACCACAACAGAGTGAACCTAATGGGAAAATGTTTATAAGTAAACAATTTATTTTAAATAACTTTATGAGTATAGATTAATCTACTTGACGACTTTAGGAGGATAAAATTTCGAAATAAAAATCGTTATGAACATTGTAGGTAGAAGTATAATTTTTAGTAAGAAAAAAAGTATGAGATAAAATTTTCGGAGTAATGATGATTATGAGTAAAAAACGGTATTAGTAAAAATATTCGAAGAAAAAATTGTATAAGTGCCAATATGGACCCTAAATAGAAGGACTGATACTACTGTAACAAAATTGTAAACCACTCTTATTTTTCGCAAATAAATGAAAACGACTACTATACTCTTTTCACACCAACTATTTCAAAACAGGATACCTATCATAATAATTTTTCATAAAACTTATGTACGAAATATCATTTGATATTCACAAGTGCTTTACGGTGAACGAAGGAAAACGTCGTGAGGAAACCTGCATACACCTGCGAAGAAATTCAGGGTGTATGTCAAATCCCCAACAAGTACTGGGCCAGCGTTGGGACCACGCAAAATAGGCATGTTTGATGTCGAATTGGAAAAAAAATGGCCAGAATACAACAACAACATTCACACCACCTACACCCGCGGTTAATACGAGTCAGGTGGATTTTTTCATAGAAAATACTGGAAGCATGCAGATTACAAATAATTGAAATAATATTTATAATACAAGTGGAATCGTTTTTAACATCAGATTGTATTGGAATTTCCCTGAAGTTTTCACCCGATCCGAAAAACACGGAACTTTATCGTCAGATGACTCCATAGATATAAAAATAGCAACTCATGATTAAAAAACTCGTATTACCATACATTTTAGGTGGTTTTCTTAAACGGTCTACATTTTTGTCTATACAAACCGACCTAACAAGAATTTTAAAGTTTCTTGGTTTATTTGTAAATTTAGGGAAATTCCAATACAAACTGATTTAAAAATAGATTTTACCTACACTATAAATATATTTTAAAAATATTTGCAATCTCCATGTTTGACTTATTTTCGATGAAAAAAACCACCTGACCCGTTTTCATTGCCGGAGTGTGTATTCCAAAACGGGATATCATAATAGTTATACAATCAATGCTTAAAACGAAAATAAAATACTGCAGCTTTAAGCCCGTATCGCATAATTATCCCGCTGACGTCATTCCGTGCTATATCGCGTAATACTAACGAGTACGCATTGTATGCAGCTCGTTATAGCGGGCCGTCATTAAGAAAGTCTTTTGTGTGACGTTCCAGCTCTTGTGATGTGTGATTTTAAGCTGAAATTGATATTTTGCTGGATTTTGTAAATATTTACGGATGTTGTCATAAAAATAGTATTTTTGTTTTATTATTATTAGAAAAAAGTAAGAGACAAAAGGCTAAAAATATTTTATTTGTTTTGTTCAGAATTGAGAGGAGTAACAAACGGATTACTTAGCTGTAGTTACACAAACAAATTAATGCTGTTAGGAGTTATCTACCGTATTAGGTAAATCTGTAATGGTAGATTTAAGTTGTTATTATTAAATAAATAAATGAATATTTTTTGCCCAACTCTGGTTTTGTTCATAGTTATTTTGATGATATATAGTTATTGTTTTTTCCTCCGCTGTCAGACACCTGTACTGCTGTAACGGGCTCGAAACGTGGAGATCTAAAAATTAAATGTGTTATAATTCCTTTCATAGATTTATTTAAAACATTAAAGTATATTTCCTTTGGGGGGTTTGGCCAACAATGGCCAACATTTTTCTGAAATTTACTGTCGCAGATTCGAATCTGCGACATGCAGAGTCTTTTACAATTATTTTTTTCTACGAGTCTTTCATCATTCATTCATCAGTCTATCCCAATCCATTTCTGGACGTAGGTGGGTCAAAATCATTTTCGTTGTCTTGTTTCATACCACTCTGTTACTTTTAGTTGCTGTTCCGACTCAGTTTAAAAAAAATCCAGTGCACTTGTATTTCATTATCACGCAAGATTTTAATCCATGGGTCAAAATTCTTTTCGTTTTCTTGTTTCATACCACTCTGTCACGCCTTTAGTTGCTGTTTCGACTCAGTATATAAAAAAAATCCGGTACACTTGGTTTTCTTTTTCACGCTAGATTTTTGTCCATACATCAAAAATTGGAAACAACACATTATCTCAAACAAAAAATCACAACTGCGTCACGTTTTTAGGGACACAAAATAAGACAACGAAAAGAATTTTGACCCAGACCTCTCCTATTACTCATGCACATGGATGCATTAGGAGGTAATGCCCATAATCGCCACGCAGGGCAAGCGGGTTGGCGATCGCAGTAATGTGTCGATTACGATGACGCTGCTGCCCAACATCAATCTTCAATAAAATAGTCAGTGACACTTCAATCCCTTAGTCGACTCTTACGACACCCAGTGAGATAGATGAGTTGGGGTTGTGACAAATGTATTCTTACTGCCTATTATGCCTATTGGTCACCTGTAAGGGTACCCAAGAAACTCTCGTGATAGTGGTCAGATACTACATACAACATTTGTACATGTTAGCTTTCTTGGGTTACCCGTTACTTGTCAAAAAATATTGAAATTATTTTATAACTTTCTTTTAGAACTATCAAGCCCATTTCATTTGTTACACAAAAACTTGATTTGAATCGTGTTGGCAGCGAACTCTTTAGCACCTAAGTTAGTTTAGTTTTATTGTTAGCTTTAAGTTTATGGTTGGGGATTGAAAACCAGCGGCCTCGCTGAGTCCTAATCAATTTTGCTGCACAAACATGTATGTTGATATTACCTATGTTTATTTACTCTTGTAACCTATGTTTGTGTAAGTGAATAAATTTCTTTTTTTATGCCTACTATTATAATATGTCATCAGTCATCACCCCTATACCCTATACCCTTTGAACCCGAGACCTCCAGCTTGGTAACGTCAAACTATGCTATGTACCAAATCTTGTATACATTTACCGTCCAAAATTTTAAACCCTCTCTTACAAAAGCGTGGCACTGAATTAATGTCTAAATTGCTGCCCTTTGAAGGGCCCGCAATTTGTTATGGAAAATTAAGGCTTTCAGGTGAAAATTGCGTCAGACGGCAGTGAGCGGAATTTAATCATGCTCCGTGAGATGGCGCTCTAAATAAAGATATTAAAACTACGGACATTATACAAAACCCTTACTATGATTTACAGGAAGATCTTTTTGATAAAGACTGGCTGATAGTGTAAGGTGACTATCATTTTCAATAACCAGAGATTGGATAAATGTGCGTCATTTTTCGCAATAATGTGGACATGACTCCAAAGTTGATTCGATTAGTTCCAAAGATAATTAATCATTTAATCATATTCAGAAAAATACAAATATAAATAAATAAAATATTAAATTACATATTATTGGACATCTTTACACAAATCGACCTAGTCCCACGGTAAGCTCAATTAAGGCTTGTGATGTGGGTGCACGGTGGGTGACAAAAATACGTAGTTTAAACTTTTGATTATTTACTACATTGTTATAACATTGATTTGTCTCATCATAGTTTAAATTGAACAGGATCAACAATCCTTAAAAGAACGATGGTAATAGCTTTGTAGTTTTTAATGAGATGACGTTTATATCTATCAGGTTTTGCCACACAGCTACTAAGTGCGATCTAGACTGCTACTTTTTTATTATGTGCTCAGCAACAGCAATCAATGTAATATACATTGTCAGTAGAAACTAAAACAAGTACACAAATCCAAAAACTTCTTTGATTCCATGATCACCCACTTTTAAAACCTTGAGTTCACATACAGTTTTAGTTAACATTATTGATATTGTATTAACGTAAAAATATGTATTTCGCGATTTCTGTCAAAATGTAATGGAAAGTCAGCCATACTTCTTTTTTTTAGATTCTGCTGACTATTGGGAATTATATTTCCATTGTACCATTTGCCAATCAGTTATATGGGACTTAAAACGAAACTGTTCATAATGATGGTTAAGCAGTACGATGAAAGTACAAATAATTGTACACTAAGTGATTTCCATAGTGTTGGGATTTAGAACAGAAATTTAAACAGACTGCTAAATATTCTGTTCACATCGTGTGTTGAGCGTCTTTTTCAGCTATCTCAGTGAGCACAGTGGAAAATCTACGAACAGTATTTCAATATACTTTTTTTTGTAGCTGATTTTCCACTGCTGGGCAAAAGCCTCCCCTCTCTCCCCCCAATCGTCCTTATCAATTGCCTGAGATCCCTCCATAAATAAAAATAAAATAATAAATTATCTTGGGACATCTTACACAAATCGACCTAGTCCCACGGTAAGCTCAATTAAGGCTTGTGATGTGGGTACCAAGCGACGATATATATAATAGATAGATACATACGTATAGATACTGAAATACATAGACAACTATGACCAAGGAACAAATATTTGTGATAAATAAATACACAAATAATGCCCTCGCCGGGATTCGAGCCCGGAACCTCCAGCTTCGTAGGCAGGGTCACTACCAACTAGGCTACAGAGACTGACACGTGTCCATGTCGTCCTGCCATCTCCTCTTTAGTCTGCCTCTGCCCCGGTCCATCCTGTGGCTTCTAATCAGTAATAATTTTAGTCCACTGCTTTGGAATCATTCGGAAGACATGCTCTGTCCAATTATTCTTTTAGACATAATTAAAATGCAGTTTGCCGTGTGGTGACGGCAGTAACAATGCATTTGTCACCACCCTAACTCCTCCCGTGAGTGACTTTAGAGAAGAAGGCTAAGAGATTTAAGAGTCACTGACCATTTATTTGTCGAAGATGATAGACAGCAAGATCATGGATCATAGTGGACACACTGCGATCGCCAACCCACTTGCCCAGCGTGACGATTATGGGCATTTACCTCATAATGCGTCCATGCTCATACGCTAAAGAGAGGCCGTTGTCCAGCAGTGAACTGATATAGGCTGATGATGTGATGTGAAAGTGCAAAGTGGTTTTGTTGGTTGATTTGATATCCGATATATTTAAGATTGGACTGTAGATATGTAGATGCTTGGAATCTACCAACGCGACACTGTTCAAAACACAATCATTTTATAACGCTTAAAGTCATTATTCCAGCACTGCAAGCCAGCCGTGGACGAAGAAACCTTCCAGCGTATGGTGGAGCGAGCTCTGGAAAAGATGAGACGCGGCGTCAACCCCACGCAGCTCAGCGTCGAGAGGAGAGACGAGGAAACGTATGGTGGAACCGATATAGGCAAAATATTTGCTTGAAATGGGAATAGGGCAAGCGGATTGGAGATCGCAGTAATATGTCCACTATGACACGGCTGCCCATCATCAATCTTCTATCAAGATTCAAGAATGATCACTGACACTTCAATCTCTTACTCGGCTCTTACGACACCCGCAGGAAGAGTTGGGGTAGTAACAAATGTATTTTTACAGCCGTCACAATACTGCCAGCACCACGGGGTAAGCACACTGTTCTACAACGTCTACTGCGAGGGTCGCGCTAAAATTCTCAGCTCGAGCACATTTGCATGACAAAGCTGCCATGTTTATATGTCCGCGATCTCTGTTTGACTTTAGCGAACTGTGAAAAAGATGACGCGGACTTAATTCAAACATGTCAGCATGTGGCACTTTAGAAATAAATGTATTCCGGGCATTTTTTTTTTCTAAATGGCCTCCCCCACTTTTTTTACAAAAATATAGGTGTTTTTATATAATGTCTACTCAGAATCGTGAGCTCTTTCAATCCTTACAAGAGAAATTTTTTCCCCCAATATTTACATACATTTTTCGAACTATCCATACCATTACCACCATACAAAATGTTTGAAAAAATGGTGACGGAATGGAAAAAACCTTGGGGCAAAAAAAAAACTCCTATCAGGGTCGAAAGCTCGCGATTCTGAGTGGAAATTATCATATTAAAAGTTCCAAATCCAAAAAAATGTGGGGGGATATCTTTGAAAAATTGGCCCATTCAAAACAACATCTGACTATTGTTAGCAATCTAGTGCAGCATGGGCGACATCTAGGCGATCGCGCCGGAACTGCATCGGCTACAGTGGCGCCATCTGCCGCGTACAAGTGAAGTGCCTTCTTGAAGTGGTAGTGGTAGCACCGGAGGGGCGAAGTTAATAAAAGGGCCGACATAGGCGTCGGAGAGCTCTTCTTTGACTTCGAACTTCGATGGGCAAGCATAGGGGGATACTTGCGTTTAAAGATAATGATTGTAAACTATTGTGATTAAAATAAATTTATAGTCGTTTACACTTGTTTAAGTTACACTTTACCTGCCTCAATAGCTTTGTAGATTTTATCAAAAGAGGGGATAATATAATCAACGCCCACCATGGGTAAACGGAAACGGTCGAAGCGTGCACGTGCACGTTCGACTTCTACCTCAAGCAGCAGCACTGGACGGACGAGAACTCCGTCACCTCCACCGAAACGAAAAAGCAAGGATAAGAAGAAAACAAAGGTATCACGTAAAGCTGATACCGCGACTGTGAGTACAGAAAAAGCTTCTACTGTGCTGAATAATATTATACCAGAATTTGATCCCTTGCGAGATGATGTTGGTGCTTGGCTTAATATTATAAAATCTTACGCTGAAACTTTTGCATGGTCGGATGAGGTGGTTAGGTATCAGGCTCTCAACAAATTAAAAGGGTCCGCTAAGACCTGGTACGATTCATTATTGCGTACAGAGCAACAATGGCCTTCTTGGCGCTGGGCGGATTGGCGTCGAAAACTAGCTTCTAGCTTTCAGATTAGGCGCGATATGTTTCAGCTGTTAAAAGAAATAGTGGAAAAGAGACCAAATGACAACCAATCACTTTACGAGTTCTATTTCGATCAAAAAAGTAAAATAGATAGGCTATCACTCAACTTCACGGAAATGGATATAATATCAATAATTGTTGGCAATATCGGTGATTCTGGAATAGGGGCATCAATTGAGGCCAGTAACTTCACGACATGTGATAGCTTAGCTAGTTTTCTCCATGGACGAACATACAAGTCTAGAAATACTAGACAATTTAGTTCTAATATACGCGATGGACAAGGCAAGCTAAGCGGACATTTACCCCCAACACAACCTAATAGTACTGCCAAAGCGTCTGGGGGAGGCCCAAGTCAGGTTGCTAATTCCAATATCAGCCAGGTTAATAACCAAGCCCCCCGAAAACCAATCGAGTGTTATTTATGTGGTGGTAATCATAAAAAATCTAACTGTGAGAAGTTAAATCGCAAGTGTGAGTTCTGTGGTAAACGGGGGCATGATGAATCCATGTGTTTTCATAAAAAGAATACAGTTAAGCCAGAAAAATCGGAAGAAACTAAATTCGTTTCTACCCCAAATACCCGTGATAAATTTATCAAAAAGATACACACTAATTATTTTAGTTATGACGCCTTTATTGACATGGGGAGTAGTTGTTCGTTAATTTCACAATCATTGGTGGACAAGTACTCTCTTCAATGTGATTCATTACCTGCCCCCAAACCACTGCAAGGATTTACAAAGGGAAATGTAAAATGCGTTAATCAAATGGTGCATCTCGATTTTAAATTAGATTCGGTGTTTTTAAAGAATATTGTGTTTTACGTAATGGATGATTTGGCTGATAATGAATTGTTAATTGGCAGAAACGTAACTGAGCGCCGAGACTTGGTATATTCGCGAGTAGGAAACCGCCTCCAGTTTGATTACGCAGAAACATTCACAGAGTTTTGTAATAATGTCGCGGAGTTAAAACTGGACGCGGATTCGCATCAAAATGAATTGACAGCACTCTTTAGGCGTTTTGAGGACTGTGTTGCCTCTAGTACTAAGGAATTGGGAAAGGTCGTAAATCATGAGATGGTTATTGAGGTTACTAGCCCGCAACCTATTCAATGCAGACCCTTTAGGGCGTCGCACAGTGATCGAAAGATTATTAGAGAAATGGTAAATGAGCTGTTAGAGAATAATATAATCTGTGAAAGCAACTCTCCGTATGCGAGCCCCGCGCTATTGGTAAATAAGAAAAACGGAGAAAAAAGGCTCTGCATTGACTACAGGCAATTAAATAAAGTAACAGTTAAAAACAAATACCCAATGCCGCGTATCGAAGATCTCATGGATAGGCTTCAGGGTCATAAATGTTTTACTAGTTTGGACTTAAAGAGCGGTTATTATCAAATTCCGATGCACCCTGACTCGATAGATAAAGTAGCATTTATTACGGAGGACGGGCACTATTCCTGGCTCAGAGTCCCATTCGGTTTGGTCAATGCCCCGTCTGTGTTTCAACAAATGATGAATAAAGTCCTTGGAAATCTCAGATTTGAAAACGTGATACTGTATTTAGATGACGTGTATTTGGTAACGGAAACCGTAGAAGAAAATCTTGAACTGCTCGAAAAGGTTCTAAAAATATTTCGTGAAAACGGTTTGACTCTCAATCTTAAGAAATGTCACTTTTTCAAATCTGAAATTGAGTTCTTAGGTTATAAAATTAAGCCTAATTGTGTCATGCCCAATGAGTCTAAATTAGAAGCTGTAGAAAATTTCCCTGTTCCAAAGACCGTGCACCAACTTCGACAGTTTCTGGGTCTCATAAGTTATTTTAGAAAGTTTATAAAGAATTGTGCTATGATTTCTGCACCTTTGACAAAACTGTTGAAGAAGGATACGATTTGGGTATGGGACTCTTGCCACGAACAATCATTTCAAACATTAAAACGTAAGCTGGCCTCAGACAGTGTTTTGACGATTTATGATCCGAATAAAGAACATATTTTATACACAGACGCTAGTCGGGAGGGGCTTGCAGGCATATTAATGCAGGTTACTGAAGAAGGCGAAAAAGCGGTGCATTACTATAGCCGACAAACCACAAATGATGAAAAAAAATATCACTCCTTTGAATTGGAGCTATTAGCTATTGTATCATCCCTTCAAAGATTCCGATTGTACCTTTTAGGGGCACCTTTTAAAGTTGTAACGGACTGCAACGCTGTTCGACACGCGTTAGCCAAAAAAGAGATTATTCCCCGGATAGCACGTTGGGTGTTATCGACTCAAGAATTCGCTTTCGAAATTACACACCGCGAAGGGTCGCGAATGCAACATGTAGACGCGTTAAGTCGCAACCCCGTGCCGTCCGGAGAAAAATCTGAGACTGAGATAGTTTTGTCCATAACTGAGGCTGATTGGTTGCTAAGCGTTCAGTTGCAGGACCCCGAACTAAAACGCATTAGGGCAATAATCGAGTCAGGAGATGCCGATAATAATAAAGACGTGTTTGCCAATTATGAAGTTTTAGGAGGCAAGGTTTACAGAAGAACGTCCCAAGGTCGCCGTTGGGTGGTCCCAAAAAACTGCATTTGGCAGATAATTAAGTGTAACCACGATGACCTGGGCCATTTTTCCGTCGACAAAACTATCGAACGTATAGGTTCTCAGTATTGGTTTCCTAGAATGAGACACGTGCTAAAGAAATACATTAGAAATTGTATTAACTGTCTATATTACAAGAAAAAGGGTGGCGCTAAAGAGGGTGAATTGTATCCGTTGCCGAAACATGCTAGACCATATCACACGCTGCATTTGGATCATTTGGGTCCTTTCATAAAAACTAAAAAGAAAAACCAGTACTTATTAGTGGCTGTTGATGCTTTCACAAAGTTCGTTTTTGTCTTTGCGGTAAAATCAACAAAAACATCATATGTTATACGAGAACTTGAAAGTCTGTCCAAAATGTTTGGAAATCCCAAACGCCTAATTACTGATGCCGGTTCTAGTTTTACCTCGAATGAATTTGCTCAATACTGTACTAATAAGAATATACACCTGCATACAGTAGCAACTGGTATGCCGCGGTCTAATGGACAAGTCGAACGTATGAACAAAACTATCCTTGATGCTTTAAGAACTCTAGGTGCCAATACGTCAGACGACAGATGGGACCAGTATGTAAAAATCTTACAGCAAGGTATAAATAGTACCGTTCACAAAACTACAAAAGCAGTACCGAGCGAAGTATTTTTCGGATATAGGTTACGTACTGATAGTGATAGCTTAACACCGGATTCTGATGAGAGCCTTATAGACATGACAAAGTTGCGTGAGAACGTAGATAGTAATATTAAGTCAAATGCACACTATCAGAAACAGAAGTTTGATCGGTCTCGAACTAAAGCACCATCATACAATGTGGGAGATCTAGTTATGATTATCATCCAAAGCCACAGCAATGAAGGGAAAAGCAAAAAACTGTTACCCGTATTCAAAGGCCCTTTTCAAGTCAGTAAGGTTATGGGAAATGACAGGTATGAGGTGACGGAGGTAATAGGTAGCGAGAGAAGTAATAAAAAATACACCGGTGTAACTGCCGCAGAAAACATGAAACGGTGGATCAATATTGATGATTGGGATATCAACTAAAGGTACCACAAAATTTTATATAGCTTACAAACAAAAACCGTGTTAGCAAGCGTTAAATATTTATTTTCAGACGTATATGTTTTTATCAATCAAAGCTTACATTCTACTAATTATCTAATATTTTTATAACTACCTGCTTTCTAGTACACTTTGAGTAATAAACCTTGATTAGAGTTCAGAGTTAAGATGAATACTTCAATGAATCTGTTACATGAATACCTAAACTGTATGTGGAGCCGTCGTGTAAGTGAATTGTAAAAATCAAGTTGGATACACGTAAAATCTTAAAAGTTGCTGGGCAAGCTTTTGAGTAGGTACCAACTGATTTGATCTTATGGCGAACGTGTTTAAGTGAGAAATCCTCTTTAAACATAGGCGGTCTTGAAAACAAAAACTTACACGATGACTTTCACTAAGGTAAAGGTCATGTATTATGTTTGAAGCCAGGGCTACCATAACTTATTTGATAAGATATAATACTAATATAGAACTTCTGCACATGTTTCAGCATACATCTTAACTCGTGAGGCGTCTGGGGCATACGCCGGGCAGGACAGCCGTGTTAGCAATCTAGTGCAGCATGGGCGACATCTAGGCGATCGCGCCGGAACTGCATCGGCTACAGTGGCGCCATCTGCCGCGTACAAGTGAAGTGCCTTCTTGAAGTGGTAGTGGTAGCACCGGAGGGGCGAAGTTAATAAAAGGGCCGACATAGGCGTCGGAGAGCTCTTCTTTGACTTCGAACTTCGATGGGCAAGCATAGGGGGATACTTGCGTTTAAAGATAATGATTGTAAACTATTGTGATTAAAATAAATTTATAGTCGTTTACACTTGTTTAAGTTACACTTTACCTGCCTCAATAGCTTTGTAGATTTTACTATCTCCTCAGTGTTGGACATAGGCTTCTTAATGCGTCCATGGGCATAGTTAATATCCTCCAGTAGTCTCCTGTGTGCATCTTAACCGACGGCGCTCAGACTTGGTCATTGACTGAGGCTCAAAAGGTCCAATTAAAGGTTTGCCGGCAAGCGATGAAGCGTAGCACATTAGGTGTTCGAAGAACTGACCAGATCAGAAACATGGACCTACGCTCCAGTACTCGTATTGTAGACGTCGGTGTCAAGACTGCCAAGCTAAAATGAGACTGGGCCGGACATGTCTGCCATATGCTCCCGGAAAGATGGGCCAAATCACTCACTGAGTGGATCCCACACGATGGGCAACGGAGCAGAGACAGACCGAAAAGGAGATGGCGGGACGACTTGGACGCGTTCTACGCTTGAAGAACTTGCCAACAATAGGACGGAATGGAAAACGAGAGGGGAGGCCTTTACCCAGCAGTGGGACACACAATAGCAGGCGATTTAACCCTTAATTCGATACCGTGTAAAATACTAGACATCCAAAACACAAAAATCTTCACAAGAAACCAAAACGCTGAAGCGAAAACTAAGCAGTGTAAGTGTATTGCATAATGATTATTATTCTGAAAAAAAAATGTGTTGAGTCAACAGAAACGCTAGTTTGTCATAAATCGCCGCCAAGATACCCTATCAGGAAGGACACGTCACTAGGCCTAACGTTATCAATTTTTTTTTCGTAATTTTGTATGATAAGGTATTGTTTAATTTGCACATCTATTTAACTAAATACTTGAAGTACATATTTCTGTTTACTTGAAACTTCTAACACAGTTCATCAATGAGTTTATTACTTGCAAAGTAGAATGTCTAGTATTTTTCCCGTTGGCAACTACACCATGTTTTATGTTGTTGTTGCTATGTCCAGTATTTTTCCCGTTGCCAATGATACGGTGTTTTAACTATGTCCAGTATTTTTCTCGCTGTCAATGTTGCCGTGCTTCATCAACACATTATAATTTCGAGTAAAACCACTCAAATGAAATGAAAATGGGACACTTTTTATGTAAAAACCAGTACTAAGTGACCTGCAATAACATCTGTATCATAATATCGCTATATGGCCATTTTTTTACATACTTCTCATAACGACGTAGGTACTAATAACGAAATAGATCTTCGCACTCAACGAGCTTTTGCTGCCCAATATATCAAAGAATTATTAATATATTTATATATTATTTTTATGTAATGTATTTCTAATAAAGCTGTGTGATTTCAAGTCCAAAAAAAGTTTCCTAGATGCCGAAAACTCAGACAAGGAAGATGCTGCACAGCAATACAGAAAACAGCATATTTTCAGTGACTCCCAGTATTGATTTTTCATTGGAGTGACTTAATTTAATTTATTTAAGTCCAACAAACATGTAAACAAAAGTCAATCTGAAAAAAGTTTTGCTGATAAAGAAAGACATCATGATAAGGACATCATTCGAACATCGCTGTTGATTATGAGCCAAGTAAACTAAGCCGCTCTAAATGCATTGATTTTACTAAATTGAGAACTTAAATCGTAGAACCTGTGAACTACAAATGGAAAAAAGATACACTGAAATCAAAGGCTGACATAGAACCACGTGAATTTATATTTACTATTTATGAAAACTTATATTATTCTATGTCAGCCTTGAATTTCAGTGTCCCTTGAATTTCATTTGTAGTCCACAGGTTCTAAGATATTACTACTTACTTATTGAAATTATAAGTTTTTTAATAATGATTTTGATATAAAATATCTTTTTTCATATAATATATGTAAAAAAAAATTTAAAATATAATAAACTAAATTAACCGTACAATTGGCAATGGCAAAAATACTGGACGTTCAAGCCCAATACCTATTAACTGCATAGTTGGCAACGTGCAACATACTTGACATATGATTTCTGAAAAACTATCCATAAGCGATTTTTTTATTAATTTTCTGTTATTTAAAATCATATAAATAGGTAGGCATAAAAACTATAGTTTTATGTATTTTTTCAAAAAAAGTGTCGTTGTCGATTTAAGGGTTAAAATAAAGTTTCCTATATCCAGCAGTAGACTTAGATACACTGATGATGTGATGTGTCCGTATGCTAATTGGTGGCCCGGGTGAAACTCCGAGGAGTTGGTGAAATCGAGCTTTAACTCTTAAACAGGCATGGCGATTTTTTCACTTTCGTATCCTGATTTCGGTAGATAATAGCGTCAATAAAAAACTAATTTCCTGTTTTTTTTTTAGAAACATTATTTTCAAAAAAAAACCCGGTGGTCAATATACGCCCTGTGCTCGTTACCAGGAGGCCCACGTGTTCCGTATGTGGCCACTGTCCTGCTGGCGATACATTGAAGTTTTAAGGGGTAGTTGTTATGTTTAAATGTAATTATGGACAAAATAATACCACAATAAAAGTACGAAAAAAGGATATTTATTTTTACATTCATACGCCATTTAGCAAAATCCGCTACAAAACTAACTTGTAATTATATACTTACAGTAGTAAGTCTTGAGATGTTTAGTGGGTGGACCTACATGGTGTACAGTAATGTACTTAACCCTTAAATTTCACATAAATGCTCAGCCGGGCAGTGGTCACATACAAACCACTTGTGCCAAACCGAAACGGGCAGAGGTCATATATAGAGCCCACAAACTTTAAGAGCAAAAATTTTAAGTAAAAAACTATTACTGTGACCATTTATGAGATACTACACAACTTACATTAACTTATATACTACCAAAATAAATCGACACATAGCACTTACCGTAATTTTTTTCGACACAATAATAGTATTTATCTGGAGCAACACACAAAATCTGCCACTTTTTCTGTTTTTGAATTTGACAACTAAAACGTCAAAGAAATTTGTTTTGACACATCGATTTTATTATATTGATCGTCATCGCCACGCTGGGCAAGCGGATTGGCGATCGCAGTAATGTGTCCATTATGATGACGCTGCTGCCAATTATCAATTTTTTTTCAAATAATGGTCAGTGACACTATAATCCCTTAGTCGACTGCTCTTACGACACCCGCAGGATGAGTTGGGGTGGTGACAAGATGTATTCTTACTGCCGTCACCACACGGCCATATACGCGATATAGCTAATCAGTTAAAATAGTTTTATTTCATGAGTAACTATGGCGGTAACCGAAAGAAAGATAATTCGTATGAAATATAGAAGCGAATTATGTTTTTATGAAGCGAGAGAGTGGGATATTTTTTTTAAGAAGCTTACTAGATCTTTATTAGGGCCGTGTGGTGACGGCAGGTAAGAATACAGTTGTCATCACCCCAACTCCTCTTGCGGGTGTCGTAAGAGTCGACTAAGAGATTAAAGTGTCACTGACCATTATTTGATAAAAGATTGATGATGGGCAGCAGCGTCATCATAGTGGACACATTAATGTGATCGCCAATCCCCTTGCCCAGCGTGGCGATTATGGGCATTTACCTCCTAATGCGTCTATACGCAAAATTAATAAGAGAGGCCTACGTCCAGCAGTGGTCATAGGCTGGTGATGATGATGAGATCTTTATTGTATTAAGAGATTCTGGGTATAGCCATAAAGTATGTAAGTATAGTCTGACTGTAATTTTTTTTCCATTTCCTCATGAGCACATTGTATAGAAGCACCCTAAACTCAGTAACAACTAGGTACTCATCACACAAATACATGTCTTTACCAGGATTCGAACCCGCAACCTCCAAGTCCACAGTCATGGTCACTACCGGGTTGCTTTGGAGTCATCAAAATGTATTATTACTTTCATTTTAAATGTAAAACTATTCATAGTTATAAAAATACTGACAGGGCAATTTCCACATGCAAAAACCTAAAAATTACTCCGCTTCGCATTTTTACCCAATTTACACTCCACGCCATTCTGTTTGTTAAAAAGCTAAAATTAACTGCAATACATCAAAACTGTGCAATTTCGTACATACGGGCTGTTGCTATCAAAACGGATTCATACCGCAACTTTTAACAAAACGTTTAACTGTTAACGTTTGTTCGGTAGTTTTGTTAAACGAGTCTTTGATGCTGTGGTTGGTAGTTCAAAGGGAGGCAGTTTGGCCGAAACTATCGGGCATTCGCCGAAACCAGGAGGCCTAGCTAAACCATTCGGCTATCGTATACGATAAGCAATAAGTCACGCGACTATAATAATGTATGGAAATGGTCACGTGACCTTTCGTTCGAATCTGTTATTGTCATACATTTATAACTTACCGCTTATAGTATACGATTGCCGAATGAAATATTGGCTAGGCTTGCAGTTTATTATTTGTCAGCCTTTGTAGCTTAGTTCATAGACTCGGAAATAGATGGCGCGTTCTATTAATGATGTTTTATCACACTGAGCCTTGGGAATATATTATGAAACCCATAACTGAAGGATCTAGCGCACGTGATCGGAATGTGTTTTCGTAAAACAGGCATTTATTTATTTAGCCGAAACTTGCTACATTATTTAATTGATTTTTTTTTATATTGAGGTCGGTTATTTTGATCTTCTAAAACTGAAAATAAAGTTCAATGGAGGGGTTAAATTACTAGATTCACCGAAGCCAGTTTTTTTTTCCAGGAGGCCCTTTCTTTGATCAAAGACCAGTTGTAGTATATAATTATGTTATAAGTTATAAGAAAGTGCATCATTGATGAACTAAACTCAAATCATGGCTAGAACAATTTGTTCTAGCCAGGATTTCTGTGCCAATTGGCTGCTGTTGGATTTTAAATGTTTATTCTGAGAAAGCCATTTATTAATCAGAAAACCAATTGTCTACTATTGTGACCGTTTATTATGTTAAATCTACGAATATTTTATTGGTTGATTCTCATAATGTGGAATCTGTCTCCATTACTATAACAAACGTTTTATCAGTGTAACAGAAACAGATGCTTGAAATTTTGGATTTTCGAAATTCGTGACATAAATTCGTGAAATAAATAATTTGCACTTGGCAATGACAGATCGCAGCCACTCACAACGTTACATTGATCGTTCGGAGGAAATAAAATTAATTGTACGGTAAATTTCACTATTTTTATAGAAATAGAAATAGAAAATAATTTATTCGTGACACACATAACATACATTAAAAGGACAAAAATATATGACAATATAAAGAAAAAGAAAAGGTGCCACGAAATGGTCTCATCTCAGCATGTTGCTGGCGTGAGCCAGCGCTGATCTTCCGATGAAACCAAATAATAATATATTTTTTAAATGAATACTTGAAAACGATTGCTAGTAATGCGTATTAACCTCTGACCCATTTTCGTAAAAGCCCGGGTCATGGAAATACAATACGCCGAAACCGATTTTTTCGGCTACTTTTCCTGCCTCACATTTACAGCTGAGTTGACTGTTTGCGATGGTTCGAACTTGTTCTGCACATGAGTTTTGAAACTTTACTTCGCCAGCCATAGAAAACGCATTTAGCACCAAGATAGAACTTTCAAATTCAAATATTATTGTGGCGTTTTGGTTAAATTGTCATTAGTGAAGTTTAAAGAATTAATAATAGCTTTATCCACTTTTCTTATATACCACTTTAAATAAGTAAATAGCCACCATACGACATTCATAGACTAATCAACCTATGCCAACAACGGAATACTCAAAAGACTAGATAATGATAAATACCTATATTAAATAGGTAACTTCTAAGTTTATAGAAAATATCCTTATATCTAAATCACGGGTTTTCTACCACTTTTAATAGGAGATTCCAGTGACTTTGTTAGAGATGTAATATTCGTAGATTTGTTACGGCCTACTTGTTTTATTTTTTTTCATTTTGCCGTTACCTACTGAATTTAGGGGATTTGGGGGTCGCCAAAGAATCGATCATAAAGGGCCGCAATAAAGTTTGAAAAACACAGGTGTAGGTTATCACTGATAGGTCTCTTAAAAGTATAAGGGTCTCAAAAGAAAGTTTTTTCTGAAGTTTGAAGTTATTATTGGAGGTAACCGCACCAGAACAAGAAAAATGTGTCCCTTTCCATAACTTTTGGTCCATGAGTCCAATACATAAAAAAAAACATGACATGGACTTCTAAAATACTTTAAAATAAAACTATTTCGAACATAATCGGCCGAACCATTTTGAATAACTACGGAACCCTACACTGACCATGGCCCGA
Source organism: Thaumatotibia leucotreta (assembly GCA_025490895.1). Classification (NCBI taxonomy): domain Eukaryota; kingdom Metazoa; phylum Arthropoda; class Insecta; order Lepidoptera; family Tortricidae; genus Thaumatotibia; species Thaumatotibia leucotreta. The sequence continues at coordinate 27,270 of JALPQI010001772.1, read as the reverse complement.
CATGCTCTTGTTTTTGTATTATAGGCACTGAAATTTTGAACGGACACCACTGTCTCGTATTACTATACAGGGTGTAATCGATAAGTGTTTACAGGCCATAATTCCGTAAATAGGAGAGATATCAGAAAATGTGTATAGTTCGTGAAATATAAATTGGTAACGTTCTACCTACATTATAGTAAATATAAACATTCAATTTATAGTTCTCGAACTATAACTGATATCGACAGTACGTTACCCAATGAGTAAAATTACACTAATAACTTTTTCTAAATAGATGAAGAAATATTAAAAATACTAAGTTAAAACGCTCCCATACATTTAGTATGACGACTTACAGCCTTAAAGAATGTCGGGTGTCGTAAGAGATAAAACTGTTAAGAGATTCGTTATTTGTACGAATACGTTGCAATGAAATAACATAAGACAAATCATGAATCATTTGATAACGGTGAAATGCCTCGATCGTATTAAACTAGTCTTTGAATGGGTTCACTAATGTTTAACCAAAACAATGTTAGCAAATATTTATTTTACAACAAACGTTTCGCCAATGTAGCAAGTGGCAAAAATGTTATTCCGCAAATGTATCATTTTACAAAAACTCAATTGACAAATAATCATTAAGCAATTAATACATTAGAACAATGTATAAATTAATAAATAAATCAATTGTATATTTTACATGTCACCTAAAACTACGTTTAACATATTTGTACATTCACCGAATACCTATCTCGACCATTTTCAATTTTGGGGAAAAGTTTTCTGGGTTACAATAAAAAAAAAGTAACCTCGAAGTCTAAGGCGGGAGCGAAGCTCCCGCCTTAGTCTTCTAACCTAACCTATCCGAGTCGGATCTGCCCCGGAAGGTTTTGTTCGCTCGCTTCGCTCGCTCACTGCAGATTTTGGTCAAGATTACGATGAATGTTATGTTTTTTTTTTTTAATTTGATGTCGAATATCTCGGCCATTTTATTTTGGCGAAAAATTTACTGGATTGCAACAAAAAAACCCACTTTGCTATACTCCAACCCATTTTAGCAAACATTTTTAGGCTAATGGTAAATTTATTAGTTTACTTTGTTGTTAAATATTCTTTTGTCAAAAATACCTCTTATAAAATGATATTTTATTTGTTAATTATTTGGCTAAGATAATAAATTGTCAAAGATGTTTTTGTAGAAAAAAGGATTTGCCGAAACATAATTTTGCCAGTAGTTGGTTGCCAAGTGTAAATTTGTTAAACAATTTTTGGTCAAACGACAGGATACCCTTTGAATGAACGGTTGCCTACTAAATATATGGAAGGGATTGAGGTTATTATTTGGGATATTTCTGATTTTATTTCAAAATAGTTATTACTGTAATTTTACTCGCTGGGTAACGTAATTTCGATATCACTTAAAAGTTTTCTGATATCTCTCATATTTACGGAATTATGGCCTGTAAACACTTATCGATTACACCCTGTAGAAACACAAAACGTCTTGCAAGAATTTCTCAAGCGATATTTAAATAAAAACATTATTCACGACATGGACATATTATGTACCTACGTTTGATCAAGGTCCGTGTATACCATGAATACAATATTTCCCTAAGGATCACAAGAACCAGTACATCATGAGCTCTGAGGTCACATTCCTCTACTGGCTTTACAAAGAACTGGTGTAACTTAGGGGTCAACTTATTCTGGCACCATAATGTGCCATGAGTTGAAAGATGATAGGAGAAAAATATAAATATAAAGCTTTTAGAAGCCGTTTTGGGAGTAATTTTGTGCTGCGAAAAATATAAAATAATGTGCATGCAAGGAAAATTGTCAATGAGAGTTTTTGATACTTTTTTTGCCACTATGGGGTAATGAGATGGCAGCAATATGGCGTAAGGTCCAGCGAACTATCAAAATAAATCATCAGCCTATGATAGGCCACTGCTGGACGTTGGCCTCTCCTATTAACTATGTGTATAGACGCATTAGGAGGTAAATGCCCATGGCAAGCGGATTGGCGATCGCAGTAATGTGTCCACTATGATGACGCTGCTGCCCATCATCAATCTATTATGAAATAACTAATGGTAAGAGACACTTCAATCCCTTAGTCGACTTTTATGACACCCGCAGGAGGAGTTGGGGTGGTGACAAATGTATTCTTACTGCCATCACCACACGGCCCTAATAAAGATCTAATAAGCTTCTTAAGAAAATTATCCCACTCTTTCGCTTCATAAGAACAGAATTCACTTCTATATTTCATACCAATTATCTTTCTTTCGGTTACCGCGATAGTTACTCATGAAATAAAACTATTTATCATCAATCTTTTATGAAATACCTAACTAATAGTAAGTGACACTTCAATCCCTTAGTCGACTTTTACGACACCCGCTAAGCGTTAGCAATTGGCAACTTGGCTAAGCAGTAAGCACCCTAGACCGATTGAAATGGCGTGCTCTTGTGTCGGAGGCCAAGACTCATTTTGGGTCGCAGCGCCCATCTAGTAAGTAATTTTATAATATTTTTTGATTTATAGCCTATTCTTAATATACACCGTGTTTTTATTGATTTCCGTTAAATTAAAGGGAAGCTAATTTAGGTAAAAAATAATCAATTTCTCTAAGAAACTAGTATCTTAACTCTTACTGTTGAGTTATTAAAAATTAGTTTAATGACTGAACAAGTGTAGTATTGCAACCTTAATTACATCCTAATGAAACTTATTTTGACATGCGCAGTCCGTCACCTGAGATCTTATTCTTAAGGTTCTCTCACACTTACCATTTCATTTATTATGTCTGAAAACGATTTTTTTTTTCGAATTCGTCTAATAGCAATATATCAGGTAGCCTGTTAAATTCAACGGAATAAAAAAAAACCGGCCAAGTGCGAGTCGGATTCGCGCGCGAAGGGTTCCGTACCATTATCAATTTATTATTAAAAAATTACAGGTAAATCAACCTACCTCAAAAACTATAGAAGATAATTTAATCAAACCAAAAATCGTTGATAGAGTTTATTAATTTGCATAACATATATTTTTTTTAGAATTTTATATAGCGCAGTTTAAAAAATAGAGGGGGGGACACATTTTTCAGACTTTGAGAGCTGATATCTCGAAAACGATTTGCTTAAATAAAAATGAGATTTATAATCCTTCATATCATTTTCAAAGACCTTTCTATTAATACCCCACACGCTTATATACAACTAAAAAAAATTTTTCTATCCCTCAGTTACATGTATGGAGGGATTGGAGGGCACCCACCCCAATGGTTTTTTTTTACAATTTAGTATCATAATCCTGTAGCGGTTCATACAACACATATCCTTACCAAATTTCGTTACTGTAGCATTTATAGTTTCCGAGTAAATCGGCTGTGACAGACGGACAGACGGACATGACGAATCTATAAGGGTTCCGTTTTTGCCATTTTGGCTACGGAACCCTAAAAATGAAAAAGGAAGCGTAAAGCAAAGACAACGGCCTATCGAACCGGACCTCGGGTCTTTAAACTTAATAAAAAAAATGTAAGTACTTATAGTATGCAAGGTGACCTGGAGATCGTATCAATGGATCCATCAAACGAACAAGTTTTGATCGTTCTTAAGCCAACGTGATAAGGCTTATAATAATGAAAAAAACCTGTGTTCTTAAGAATCGGCGCCGCGGGCAAATTCCGACGCGATCTAGTTGCGAGATAGCGTACTACTGGATGCTAAAAAACGCAATGTGGGGCTCGTATTACTACCTTCGAATAGATCTCGTATGTCGATGGCTGAGGGATTTGCATTGCACCGTGTAGACTGTCGATAATCTGTGTTTGTAATTAATCTGTGTGTAAATAAACGAATTTAGTTAAATTGATAATCTCAGTAACACATCGATATACTAAGGGCCAAGCCACACCGGATGCGTGTGCAGTAGCTACGTGCCCATGCGCGTGTGCGTGGCGTGCGAGTTGTAGCTATGTAAATGTCATATTAGATGGCACACCGCGTGCGTGCCGTGCACGCTCCCGCGACGACAAAGGAGCATTCCATGGGCTGTCCCGTACAAACGCGTGTATATTTCGATAATTTGAGTTTTCTTCCAAGTTATTAGATATTATATATATTTTTGAGCAATTTTTGACTCTTCTAGTCACGAAAGAGAACTTCGACAAACCCACAATTTTGAGAAAAACCGTGTTCGTACGGGACATCGGTGGACTTTTTCGTCGAATGCTCGCAAACGGTGTGCCATCAACTATAATATTTACGCACACGCCACGCACGCGCGCACGTGGTGCACATGCATTCAGTGTGGTTCGGCCTTGAAGTGAGATGACTTTCGCTGAGCTCGTACTTTACACACACATAACCGGATCCCAAGACATACCCAGATCCCGTGTGGTGAGTCGCGTTATGCTTTCATCATCATCATCAGCCAATTGACGTCCACTGCTGGACATAGGCCTCCCCCAGAGAGTTCCATAAAGATCGGTCGTGAGCTGTCCGCATCCATTGGACACCCGCAACCTTTACCAGGTCGTCGCTCCATCTTGTGGGGGGCCTTCCCACGCTGCGCCGTCCAGTGCGTGGTCGCCACTCGAGAACACGCCGACCCCACCGGTCATCGGTCCTCCGGGCAATATGGCCAGCCCACTGCCACTTCAACCTGGCGATTCTTCGGGCTATGTCGGTCACTTTTGTTCTTCTGCGGATCTCGTCATTCCTGATGCGATCTCGCAGAGAAACCCCGAGCAACGTATGCTTTATCTAGTGATTAATAATGATCTGTGGTATCTCTTTGCAATGGAATGTATCGTAACGAGTTATCTACCAGTGTGGATCCAGATGCGACATCATCATCATCATCCTAGCGTAGTTCCCGGTTGCATTCGGGGCCTGCGCCTCGAAGCCCGGGGTCCGCTTTCCGGCTCTTCCTCCTCCACTTCGCACGGTCTTCCGCATCCTTTTGTGTGAGACCATTGGCACGCATGTCATCCCGTACGACGTCAAGCCAGCCCTTCTTGGGTCTACCCCTTCTACCGGGTCCTGGCGGCGGCGGCATGGCAAGACATTTGTTCCCCACGTAGTTAGCCGGTCGTCGTAAAACGTGGCCGTACCAGCGCAAACGACACTCTTGCAGCTTATCTGCTATGTCACGGACATGAAGGCTGCCGCGGATGCGGGAGTTCCTAATGCGGTCTTTCCGCGTAACGCCACACATCCACCGCAGCATGTTCATCTCCGTGACACGCAGCTCCTGCTTGTGTCGCTCAAGCACAGGCCACGCTTCGCTGCCATACAAGAGGACAGGCCTAATGATGGATTTATAGACCTGTCCTTTCAGCTTAACCGGCATTTTAGGGTCACAAATGACACCAGTCACCTCACGCCACTTAGCCCAGGCGGCTGCAATACGGGCTTTGACGTCGTAATCGATTTCCCCGGACGCGTGAAGTACAGATCCCAGGTATCTAAACTGGTCCGTCCGCTCGACCTCATCTTCGCCTATGCGGACGGATGTGGGATCCTCTGTATTGCAGGTCAGGTACTCAGTCTTCGCCACATTTAGCTTCAGACCGCCGTTCTCAAGCGACCCCTTCCAATCGTTCACGCGTCTCACCAACCGTCCTCTGTCCGAATCTACCAGCGCGATATCATCGGCGTACATGAGCAGCCACGGGGGTTGCTCATGCACGTTATTCCGGATGTCTACGCACAGTACGTCCAGTATCACGCTGAACAGAAACGGACTAAGGACGGAACCCTGGTGTACCCCGACGGTGATCGGGAAGGGTTTCGTGTCGCCAACAGCAGTCCGAACCACAGAGTCGGAATCGTGATACATGTCCCGAATAATATCAATATAGGTTTCTGGCACCCCTTTGGACCGCAGTGCCCACCAGATCATCACGCGAGGAACACAGTCGAAGGCCTTTTGCATGTCCAAGAATAAACAATGCAGAGGCGTATTCTTCGTCCTGTATTTCCCCATGACGATCCTTAGGGCAAAAACAGGGTCCATTGTCCCATGACCGGGGCGAAAACCATATTGACACTCCGAGACAGTACACTCCTGCCGGATCCGGGAGTCGACTATCCGTTCAAGAAGCTTCATGGTGTGGGACATGACCTTTATACCGCGGTAGTTACCGCACTCCTGCACCGATCCCTTGCCTTTGAAGACTGGAGTAATAATACTCAGTCTCCATTGGCTCGGGATTTTGCCAGTGAGGAGTATCCGGTTAAAAAGGTTAGTTAGGATGCCCACACCATGAGGCCCCAGCGCCTTCCAGGCCTCGATAGGGACTCCATCGGATCCGACAGCCTTTCGATTCTTCATGCGGCGAAGAGCACTAAGAACTTCCTCAGGCGTTACCGGTGGCACTAGTCCTTGATTCGGAGGGAGGACCGGTGGCTGCACCTCTTTATGCTGCTTATTCAGTAGCTCGTGGAAGTACGAGCGCCATCTCTCCTTCACCGCGAGGTCCTCGCATAACAGGTTGCCGCGATGGTCTTTTACGCAGCGGCACTTAGTGATGTCTTGTGCCGCTTTGACCCTTGAACGTGCCAACTTATACACGAACTTCTGCCCCTCAGACGATTCCAGCCTATCATAAAGCGGTTGTAGGTGGTCTCGTCTGGCTCTGGCTACAGCTCGCTTTGCGGCACGTTTCGCGGCCCTGTACGCGTCGCGATCTTCAGAAGATCTGGACGCTTGCCACTTTTTAAAGAGGGCTTTCTTCACCCTAACCTCCCTCTGGACCGTGTCGCTCCACCACCACGTCTCCCTGTCACACTTGCGTCCGCCCTTGCTCACGCCAAGCACTGCCCTACCCGCCCCAGAGCCAGCCTATAACAATAAATAAATAATAAATAAATTTGAGCAATTTGAAAAAAATACGTCCTTAACTATATAGGGCTTTAATAGAAACAAAATCTAATGTCATATATTTGTGTTACAAAGTTACCCAAATAGTTTTTATGACGAATTTAATGTCTTAGCGAGCGGCGTTATTGGAAGCGACAAAGAGAGGATGTTTTCATTAAAAAGCAAAAAGCTCACATATTTTTATGAGGTTTGGGAAAAGTGTGTCAAAATTTGCTCCTTTAAGGAAACGGGAGACTAAGTAACACTCCTAATTTTATTGACACAATACAATAGGTAAATAAACTTATTACAAATTAGAGAACTACAACTTCTTAACTAAATTACACAAATAAATAAATAAATATCTTTGGACATCTTACACAAATCGACCTAGTCCCACGGTAAGCTCAATTAAGGCTTGTGATGTAGGTACCAGGCGACGATATAAATATATAATATAATAGATAGATACGAGTACATATATATACTTAAATACATAGACAACCATGACCAAGAAACAAATATTTGTGATAAATAAATACACAAATAATGCCCTCGCCAGGATTCGAACCCGGAACCTCCAGCTTCGTAGGCAGGGTCACTACCAACTAGGCTACAGAGGCTGTCAATCCACTGCTGGACGTAGGCCTCTCGTATTAACTATGCGCATAGATGCATTAGGATGTAAATGCCCATAATTGCCACGCTGGGCAAGCGGATTGGCAATCGCAGTAGTTTGTCCACTATGATGACGCTGCTGCCCATCATGAATCTTCTATTAAAGAATGGCCAGTGACACTTCAATCCCTTCGTCGACTCTTACGACACCCGCGGGAGGAGTTGAGGTGGTGTGCGGCACACCTCACTTCTGATGATAATTTCCGGTAATTTATGGAATTATTGGATTTTTTTCTGCAACTCGTGCATTGCTAGCATATAGTAAGAATGTCTATTATTTAAATTCATGAGCTTAAAAATGGCAACTTACCGTTACCGTCACGGTCTAACCAGCTACTACACGCTCCTCATAAAACTCCAGGTGGCATATTCTTCCTGCTGTAAAAACTTAAAAAATGCTTAACTTTGCATGATGGAAAAAAATTGTCTACGATGTGTCTAGTAGTTTCGTGTTAGGTCGTTACGGTGGCGCTTTCAGCGACGGTTCGGTTGTTGCTATCGCTATAGAGCATAACTGAGCATTATGCTCTTGCATATCTAGACATGCAGCGTACATTAAACTCATGTGCATTTAGTCACTACGCGCCGCATGTTTCAGAGAGCCTAGAACTCCATTATAAAGTACTAAGCCCGCGTTCATCATCATCATCATCATAATCATCAGCCAATTGACGTCCACTGCTGAACATAGGCCTCCCCCAGAGAGTTCCACAAAGATCGGTCGTGAGCTGTCCGCATCCATTGGACACCCGCAACCTTTACCAGGTCGTCGCTCCATCTTGTGGGAGGCCTTCCCACGCTGCGCCGTCCAGTGCGTGGTCGCCACTCGAGAACACGCCGACCCCACCGGTCATCGGTCCTCCGGGCAATATGGCCAGCCCACTGCCATTTCAACCTGGCGATTCTTCGGGCTATGTCAGTCACTTTCGTTCTTCTGCGGATCTCGTCATTCCTGATGCGATCTCGCAGAGAAACCCCGAGCATTGCCCTCTCCATCGCTCGTTGAGTGACTCTGAGCCTCCTAATGAGTCCCATAGTGAACGACCACGTTTTAGATCCGTAAGTAATCACTGGCAACACACACTGGTCGACAACACGCCCGCTTTCACGCCTCGCAATTCGTTCGCGAGCCCTGTTAAATTCAATGCAGGAGCGTGTCAAGCCAAGTTCAAGTAACAGAACGGGCAAGCTGAACCGTGTGTATTCTTTACACAACTTCGGTTTTCACACCTTCTAAATAGGTAGATGTTTGCGAAAAAACCCCATTAGCAAAATCAAAAAAGCTTGATCGAATCAAGAAATGGAACATGGACTGTCACTGTCACTAGATTTTGCTACGAGTGACTGACATATGTCTGGGCTTCCAATAGAGAAGAAGCTTTAAGCCTTTGGTTTGGGATTGGGTTTCCGTTTCCTTAAAATGCATCATGACCAAAACACTGAAAGATCTTCTTACTAGTTTACTATTGATTTTGGTAGCCGTAGTAGCTTGAGCTTAAGAGAAAATTACAAATTTTACTTCAGGGACCGATTTTTCACTGAACCTCGATAAATATCAAAATGTATTTCGTAAATAAGTCTCAAAAACATAATTATTAGATTTGAACTCACGACTTCCAGATTGAATGAAAGTTATACCATCACACCAACCTACCAACTCTTCCTGTCATCTCTGATCTCTGACCAGCAAAATACGACAGCCTTAATCACTTTTACTGGTTCTGGGCCAAATACTCGCCAGAGTTCTGCAATAGTTGGAAATAATCCTAGGATTGGCGCGCGCGCATGCTAAATATGAACACTTAACATCCAGAAGAAAATAGTCTATCTTTGTAGAATAATCTTATCAGATACGTCCTTTTGATTTAATGACGCATTTGCAAGTTACATTGTTGCATTAATGCTATGTAATATGAAATTTTCAACCATTAATCTAGTTTTTTGCGGCCAGGTGTCTCATTAATGAACGTAAATAATGTTATATCATTAGTTGTAACTCGGACGCATATGCTGATACGATAGCGGAATAGTATTAATAAATTGATATCCTTTTTGGCTTTACGGAAAAATGCAGTTGAGCTGAAGTGCCTACGATAAAGTAACAGAAATAGTTGCAGCTGTAATGCAAGCAAGAGTACTTATTTATTGTACTTTTTCGGAATGATATTTATACACTTTTATATTTTAATCTCTTGAACTTAATTCTAGCAGCCGGCATTCAACATACCACTGCGGGTGTAAAATAAATAAATATATTGGGACATCTTACACAAATCGATCTAGTTCCACGACCCAAGCGACGATATATAAGGTCCTAATTTATTAGATGCAGATATTTTTACAGCTGATAGTACTCGGTCTCTGGAGTATATTAAACCATGAAACATTATAGCTTTTATGATGTTATATTGATTTAAACTTTCACGATTATCACTCATATTTTACAGACAAACGGGTCTTAATCGCGTAAACTTACGTTTAATTATATCCTGACGTTTCGGGCATGACGTTACACCCGTGGTCGCAGGCAGACTGGCGAGAGAATGTGATGTTGTTTTGGAGAAAACGGAAAAACAAATTTCCTACGTAAAAACACCCTGTTTTTGTGATTATTAAATGAAAACTCATTGAACAGATTCTAGTACCTCTTTTACGTACCACTTAACTGGAACTGGCCACTTCTCGTCGATAAATTAAATACTTGACTGTCAATGTCATATTATTTTCCTTTGGATTGTGTCGTTTGATGACATGACAGACAGTGTTATTGTGACATGTGATAATGCATACATGATGATTTTTTTTAGACGAAATTATAATTATTTTTTTTGTTTAGGAAAATGAAATCAAAAAAATTACATGAAAAGATTTCTTAATTTATATTTAAAGTTAATTATTTTAATGTAAAGTATCATGTGTTAAAATATCTGCAACTAATAAATTAGGACCTTATATATATAATAATAGATACATATGAATACTTAAGTACATAAAGAGCGCCGACCAAGGAACAAATGTTTGTGATAAATAAATAATGCCCTCGTCAGGATTTGAACCTGAAATCTCCAGCCTCGTAGGCCAGGTCTGGTAGTGACCTGAGTGAGTAGCCTACGGAAGCTGACAAACTGTATTTTTTTAATGATAAATCAATTTATCATTAAAAAATACCGTTAAATCAAGCTACCTCAAAAACTATAAGAGATAATGTAATCAAACCAAAAATCGTTGATAGAGTTTATTAATGTGCGTAACATATAATTTTTTTAGAATTTTATATCGCGTAGTTTAAAAAATAGAGGGGGGGGGACACATTTTTCAGACTTTGAGAGCTGATATCTCAAAAACGATTTGCTTAAATAAAAATGAGATTTATAAACCTTCATATCATTTTCAAAGACCTTTCTATTAATACCCCACACGCTTATATACAACTAAATTTTTTTTTCTATCCCTCAGTTACATGTATGGAGGGCCCCCACCCCAATCGTTTTTTTTACAATATAGTATCATAATCCTGTAGCGGTTCATACAACACATATTCTAACCAAATTTTATTACTGTAGCATTTATAGTTTCCGAGTAAATCGGCTGTGACAGACCGACAGACGGACAGACGGACAGACGGACATGACGAATCTATAAGGGTTCCGTTATTGCCATTTTGGCTACGGAACCCTAAAAACACGGTGTATAAAAGCCATTAAGCCAAAGGAATACTGTTTTCTAAAAAAAATCAGTTCCCAAGTCAATCAGTCTGGGGATGGTATCATATGATACTTCCAAGTTTCACCAGCAATTTTGGCTTCTAAAATGAAACAGAATGTAAAGGGTGATATAATATGTTCCTCGCGCGGCATGTACCGTGCAGATAAAACTAAACAACGATACAACTTTGCAGACGAGAGGGTGCCTTTGGCCTACTTTGAGGGTGATAGGAGAAGCGGAAAGCGGATATCCTAAAACCTATTCTTATTGTATTCTTTTTTTTTATTTGAATTTACGTAGTACGAATTGTACGTAGGTACAGCCAGAGACCGGAATGCCAGGATAATGTGGTCTATAATGTGGCCTATAACTGAGATTGAAATCTCAAACGTATGAGTTATGTATGACCAACATATTTATCTTATAATTTTTAAGGAAGAGCAGGGGAGTCTCTTGTCTTAAGCATTTATAATATTTATTATCAAAGGAGCACAAACCTGTATTTTATGTAATTATTTGTTGTTGTTCCTAGAGCACCGAGAGTTACAACATAGGGCCTCCAAAAGATTCTTCCACGCCTTTTTATTTTGAACAACTTTCTTGGTGTTAAGAAGGTTGATAATTATTTGTGATAGTGAATAAATCATTTCTTCTCTATCCCTTAACTTGGCAGTGTATCTTAAAAGATAAGTACATACTTTTTGATCCACCTTTTGTATTTAAAGACATTTTTTTTGCTCTACACAGCGACGAGGAGGCTATAATGACGATTTCTTAAATTCTGGCAAGTTTAGGGCTATGAATGCAGACCGTCTACAACAGACTCAAATGCCTTTGATAGAGATAGCTCCTAACTAGTTATTTTTCACCTCTTATGCCTATCACCCAGCTCTATCCCTAAGGCTCAGTATGATAAAACATCAGTAAAACAACACGCCATCTGTTGCCGACTCTCCGAACTTTTATCACAACGAGCGCGCGTGACAGAGTTCAAACACTTGCACCCCGATAATAAGGTCCAAAGGTCTTAATGAGGCTTAATGCTTGTTTAGAAGTTGGCTAAATTGAATTGAGGGTGCCGCAAGGGTTTCTATTGGGGACACAAAGTTAAAAGTGATGACGATATATTTGCTACTTTTATGAATGGTTGCGAAAATAAATAATGGTGTATGGGCAAGATTTCATTAGGTATAGTTTTAAGTTATTATGAAAAGTAGGTGATACTTACTCAAAATAGTTCCACGTATAATAATTCTGTCACGAGTAAAAAATCTTTAGACTTTATTAGGCATTCACACAAAAACATAATTAATAATTATGATAGATGTTGAAGCAAAGAACTTTTCAAATAAGTACATGGCGTTTACGGTAAGTTTTGAAAGGGAAAATATTTGTATTTATTTATGTAAGCTTTCATATTTTAACGACAAGCAAACAGGACTTAATCGTGACCAGGGGTGTAACGTTATGCTCGAAACGTCAAGATAATATTAAACGTAAGTTTTCGCGATTAAGTCTCGTTGTCGTTAAAATATGAAAATATTTCTAATAGTAAAATCGTAATATTTTCTCTTGATTTATGTACTAAATTATGTATTTTGGTTAAAATTCCAAAACATTCTTGGCTCTATATGCCTCAATTGGGTTTATTCTTTTCGGCCGCATTATAATTACTCCGCAAAAGTGTGGGCAGGCCCAATACTGAACAAATAATAACATTTTTCTTTGTTTCAGACGTTGCGATTGCGGTCCGGTTTGGCAACTTCGTGTCGCCTTGACGTCCGTCAACGCCATTTAAAGACTTTTAGTGTTATTGTTTATTTTGTTCACACTAATTTATGTTTTTACTTTTATTGTGTTGTGTTGTGCTGTGTTGTGGATGCATACCGCCACCCTATCAGGTGATGGCGCGTCAAATGTGAGTTATACCTGTGTACAATGCGACAACTCTTTTAAGAACCAGAGAGGCCTTAATATTCACATTTCCAAAAAACATCGCAATTGTCTCAGCCAAAACGGCCCCGCTCTAAATTTAGTCCCAGTCGTACTACCGGCCCCCCTTTCGGACAATCCAAATTCAACCCCTTTTCATGTATACCTGAGTGATCTAAAGAATAATGTGCCCGTTGTTAAAAGAGTTCCGCGCGGCGCCAGGATTTCCGTCGCTAGACACCTTTCTGGCCTGATTACGAAATGTGTGGAGAACAACCAAATTGATGATTGGCATAAACTTTTTACGTTTTCGTTTAATACCCTCCATGTCAAAAAAGATGAGGCAATTTCCTTGACGCAAAAAATCAAAAACAATTGTGTTTCGAATATAACTCCACAGTTTTCGCTAAATAGGTGTGCCTCATCCACCTACAACAGAATTAAGTTAATCGAAAATAAAATTAGCGACGGCGATCTTAAAAGTGCCGCTCGTCTACTATTCACAAGTGACGTACTGTCGCCAGATACTGCTGACACTCTCTCGGCCTTACGATCAAAACATCCCCCGGCTCCTGCAACCCCGTACCAGTTAGACCCACCCACAGCTGACCGGGCCTGCCTCCGAATCGAAGCGAAGGACGTCATCGACGCTATAAATTCTTTCAAAACCGGTTCGGCGGCTGGCCTGGATGGGATCTCACCCCAACATTTGAAGGATCTAACCTCTCATTGTTCGGGCGACGCAGGTGAACAGCTCGTCTGTTCCCTTACTAAATTAATAAATTTCATGTTTTCAGGCAAAATCAACTCGCAAATTGTCCCACTTTTCTTTGGCGCTAACTTGATTGCCCTTTCAAAAAAGGACGGAGGGGTGAGGCCTATTGCTGTTGGGTCAACTCTACGTCGTTTGGCATCCAAAATTGCGGTTAGACACATTAAGTCAAAATTACAGTCTATTTTCGAACCAGTTCAGTTAGGTTTTGGCACGAAAGGTGGGTGCGAAGCAGCCGTCCATGCTTTACGCACCTATCTTTCACACGATGATTGTGAAATTGTAGTCAAAATTAATGTAAAAAACGCCTTTAATTCGGTAAATAGGGACACTTTGCTGGCAGAAGTAAAGGAACAAATTCCCGAACTCTATAATTACCTTTATCTCTGCTATGCAGATCCATCTAAATTACTATACAAGTCCCACCAATTATCATCTGAGGTGGGATGTCAGCAAGGTGACCCCCTTGGGCCAGCAATTTTCAGTTTAGCCATAAATCACATGATACAAAAAATTAAATCAAAATTTAATGTCTGGTATCTAGACGATGGGACCCTAGGAGGTGACGTGGATACCGTACTGTCCGATTTGTCTCTTATCAAAACTAATTTTGAAAATATTGGTTTAGAACTAAATTATAGTAAATGCGAACTCTTTATTCAAAAGACTTCCTATAGTTTGACTGTTTTAAAATCCAAATTTGATTGTCTGACTCCTGGTATAAAAATAGTAGACAAATATTCACTTTGCCTCCTGGGTTCTCCTATTTTTGAAGAATCCTTTCCCGATTATATTTCTAACTCGATTTCTAAATTCCAAAATCACGCAAATCGTCTACTCGAAATTAGCCCTCATTATGCTCTTGCGATTCTTAAGTTTTGTCTTTTTGTCCCTAAATTGACATACGTGCTCCGTTGCTGTCCGTTCTGGAAAAATATTAATTTATTAACACCTTTAGACGACTTAATCAAAATTACCATAGAAAAAATTCTAAATATTCAGCTAACGGAGCGTTCCTGGTCACAAGCATCCCTCCCTATACGGTATGGGGGTTTAGGGATACGAAAAATTTCATGTGTGGCTTCTTCTGCATTTTTGGCATCCGTCCACAGCACGTCTGATCTCACAGGAAAGATCCTAAGGGCTCTGCCTATTAACTGTGAGACTGCGGGTTTGGAGGACGCCAAAAATGCATTCAAAATTGCTTGCCCTTCTAAAAATTTTCCTGACAACCTAAAATCGCAAAGGAGCTGGGACAATGTGTATTGTGATCTAACATACAATTCTCTTCTAAACAGCTCTGCAGGTCCAGATCGTGCGAGACTTTTGGCGATCGGAACCCGGGAAGCTGGTTACTGGCTGCATGCCCATCCTTCGGCTAGTACTGGTACTTTCCTGGATCCGGCCTCTCTTAGGCTCGCAACCGGCCTGAGACTCGGGGCCGCGGTATGTACCCCTCACTTATGCTGTTGTGGCACAGACGTGGACCGACTGGGACACCACGGACTAAGTTGTCAAAAAAGCGCAGGCCGTATTTCCAGACATGCGACGCTTAACGACATAATCCGCAGGTCTCTTGCCACGATCAACGTACCTGCTCTTCTTGAGCCTACTGGTATTATTAGGGATGATGGTAAGAGACCTGATGGTGTGTCTTTGGTTCCTTGGAGCTTGGGACGGATGTTGGTATGGGATGCTACTTGCGTAGATACCCTGGCACCGTCCCATCTTCAACGAACTACGTTTAAGGCAGCTGCTGCGGCTGAAAATGCCGAATTTTTAAAACGTAATAAATATAAGGGCCTCGGCAAAGAGTACGATTTTGTACCGTTTGGCGTAGAAACTTTAGGTTCTTGGGGCCCCAGCGCACGCAAATTGTTTGGTTGATGTAACTAGAGACCGAAGAGCTGGCGACTTCCTCGCACAACGCATCAGTATTGCGATACAGCGAGGAAATGCCGCCAGCATCCTCGGTACAATGCCACAAGGGCCAATCTTAGATATAGGTTAGGTTAAGTAGATTAGTTAGATTTAATCTGTGTACATAAATATTGTATTTTTAAAAATAAATGTGTATTGTATGTACTAAAAATATTAGGATGCAGATTTTACACTAAATAAAGTTTACAGGACAATTTAAGTAAATTAACATGGATCCCTAAAGCTTACCAAACTTTTAATATCAATTACCTAGTCTCTTGTGAGCTTTAATGACAAAATGGTGGCTTGGGAGTAATTAGTAGCAACCCGAAATTGATTTTGGCTTTAGTCTTTGTTCTATGTTTTATGACATTACATCGTCCTGAGTGCGTGCTTCGTCTGTATCTCCTAAAAATAGTGTTAATCTTTTATAATGCTTCCCAAAAGGACTGTCGATTGTTTTAAAAATTTAATTATTTTGGAATGTTTTATATGCGTCAACCGGTCATATCTCCTTAATAATAGTAAAACCAAAAGATTCTGCAACTACGCTTACTACTTCATTTTTATTTCCGTTTTCAGTGCGGCCTTCTACGATATTGTTGCATTATACTCTGAAATTAATTTTGATATTTTAACTTTTCAATGTATAAGAGCATTTGAATTGTTCGCTTTGTCTATCGCAGCTCGTTATTCAAGAAAAAAGTATATTGCCGTTGAAAAACTGGATGCTAAATTTGGTTTAAGTGATGAATATAGCAAAACTCTGAAAAAGAAAGCTGATTTAACAGCTATTGCTGCGATAATATCTTTATTGGCTGACATCGTCGGAATAAATCAAATGGAAGCGAGACCTGGTCTAATGATTATCTTCTGTTTAGGATCTGCAGCTCATGATGCTGAATTGATTTTCATTTCTTTATTCATCAACATTATTAACATTAGGTTGTCTAATTCCATAAATTCTCATCCGAGTGTGGGGTGCACTATTTACAGACATATTTTGATTGCGTCTTCGTACTTTAACGATGGATTTCAGTTTATAGTTAGTATGTTTATCAGGTTAGTGTACCTATTTATTGTATTTGATATTTCTTGATACAGATAATTTATTGTTGTTTGCAGATCCTCCTCATGTGGTCTCTAACTTTCATTAATACCATTATTTTTGGGTTTACCGTTGTTATTGTAAATTCTGATATGGTAAGTGATTTTAATTCTGTCTAGATTACCAATAAGCATGAATGAATAACTTATTTCATTAAAAAGAGTACAGTTAATATTACGCTCTTTTCTAATTTTGATTAAAATTTCGCATTTTTCAGACAGCATTGTTATTTGGATACCTTCTTTGGCGTCAGATTAAGTCATTCTACTCTTTGTGGGTCGTTTGTTCAGCAGCATATAAAACTGAGGTCATATGCAAGCAACTGGCGGTTCACTTAGCTTCCAAATTGGTTTTAGATCCAAGAATATCTAACGGTAAGTATCTAAAATTACAGAAACCGTTAGACAGGGAAATTATAGGCGAGTATGACGAAGACTATTTCATAACCACTTGGGGCTGACAACTCCTCTACAAGTCATGTAGTATACAAGTAAAGGTCTTCGCACATTATGACAACTACACGCCAATGCGGTAGCAACTCTACTCACACTGGTTGATCCAGCACCCAATGATCACTAATGGACAACGCGGCATTAACGAGTGGGCTATTGCCTATTTTCGTTACACATTTTCCACGAAGCCACCATGCGTTTGCGACTGACACTGTGTAACGAACGTGTCGGGGTTGACCTTTAGTATACGACACGTAGACCACTTATCGTCCCAGTCCTTTTTTTTAACTTAAGAGCAGGGCTCTTGCCTGTGGAGCAATTCCCATATGGTCCTTCCCAGTGCCTTTTCTTTAAGACCAGATACGACACGACGTCTACTTTAACATATTAAAAAAAAACCTAGATAATAATGGCATAGGGCTTAAATTTCAATATTTGGCATAAAGTAATGTCGCCGTTGAGTTGTTATAATGTGATGAACTTAAGACCACCTAGTCCACGGTTTCCTAATCCCTCTTTTTTACCATATTAGCTAGCAATCAATAAGCTGGAAATGGTGGAAGATGGACTAAGCAGTCAATCTTCCACCATTTCTCCTCGTGCCCAGCCGATCTGTACATATTCCACAGGATCTATGTTCCCCATTCGCAATAATATTTTTATGTCTCTACGTTAAGTTTTCACTTCTGAGTTACTGTGAGATAAACTTAGATTCAAAAGGTTCTAAGATTATTTATCAACAGACACCTCATCAAAGTCCTACCAGACTCTGCTCCGGTGGTACAGCTGTGTGATCGTTGAGAAGCCGAGCTTCAGCGGAGGACAGGATCTGCCCATAGGCCTGTCTGTTCCGGTGACTATCCTGGATATTAGCTTCAACTATTTGTTGCTGGTTATTCAGGTAACTGATAATGTTTGACCTCTGTGGAGATAAAAAAACAGGAATATTGAGCAACTATCCACCTTTTGTCTTGTATTTTTTTACTTACATTAACAATCTCACACCTATAATGATACTTATTCGTATACCATTCTTCAGTAGAATAAAAAAAATGTAAACAAACATGACTGACGTATTTAAGTCGATGATTGTTCGACATTTTTGTTCGACCTATTAAGAGGGTCCTCGTCTGGAGCACCCTCGGCCAAAGCGTACTGCAGCCCTGCGCCCGCATAATTTTTAATGTGTTTGAGTCTCACTTTAGTTATAATTCTAAAACATGGCTGACTTTCCATAGCATTTGTCGTCTTCGACACAAATTGTGAAACACGTTAGCAGATATAGTTTTGTGGTAATACTAATGAACATAAATAATTTTAACCAAAAATCTATGTGTACTCAAGGTTTTGAGTTGGTAATACTACCATGGTTGTGTTCTAAAAATGCGCGATTATCACGTTCGCTGCGATATAAGGCTTAAATACCCGATGCATGTACTACACCCTCCGCACCAGGGGAAGTTCACAGTTTTTCGCCTCCGCACAGAACGGAAACAGAAAGCTTTGGTTTGGTGCAGGATTTAAACTTGTATGATATTGATTCTTTAATCAAGTCAATTATTATTTTATATCAATACAATACTTGTACTTACACAAATACGAAATATAAATACATATTAAATAACATATACATACATATATAATATATATATCTGTACCTAGTGCGAGACAAGACACAACACTTAGTCGCGAATATTTCCGATCAAGTGCTTACTTATTTATAATGCTTATTTTTATTTATAAACGAAGTCTACGTAAAATGTTTTACTATCATCTCAGAACGAGCATTGTCTACATTCTACAGCAATAATTTATCTACATCATTCCCAATTCTTAATGAGATCGTAAATATAGGCCGAATAACTGTTGAACCCTATTGTAAGCAAAATACGAATCCTTGATGAATACCATTAGTTATCATTGAAATATTACTTATTATATCTTTCGTAGTGAACGAATTGTGGGATAAAGCTTTTTACCTTTTTTGTATGATTTTGAAGACTCAATTCTATTTTTGTGTAGGTAGTTAAATTTTTACCTTCAAGTTCAATAGCTACTTGTTCATGTATTTCGTTCGCATGATTTATGTACCTAATGAAAAATATGAAAATAATATCATTTGATAAATACATTTTCAGTACAGTTGACGTCTGTTTTACACACTAGTGCGAATAGTGGTAATTTTTTGTCAGATCGTATCTTCGGAGGACCATCTATACTGAAAAACGTCGTACGATACATGTGCGAAAAGGAAATTCGTAACTGGTGTCGATTTAAAACATTCCCTTTGATCGTGTTTTAATTTACCGCGATTCGCACTTTTTTTCACACTTGTAGCGCGATGTGCTATTTTGGGTCGTTTATCCATAATATAATTTAATATTACGTTATAATTATAGGTACTTTATTTATCTTTCTTCTTATATTATATAATTATTATTGTTAATTTCTTGTTTCAGTTCTACACAGCTTATAAGTGAAGCATTATTGAAAATTTTCATTGCGAAATTGGTACTTAATTGTTGTAGATCAATAAAAAATTTGCTTAGTTATTTTTTTGTTTCAAAAGTCAAAAGTCAAAAGTCAAAATATTCTTTATTCAATTAGGCCCAGCAACGAGCGCTTTTGAATCGTTAAACTAAATAGCGAATGAGAGAAAAAAAAAACTACCTCCGGTTCTAACCCTACACCACTGCCTGAGAAGAATCCGGCAAGAAACTCAGCGGGACTTTCTTTTTTCAAATAAAAGTTTTATAACATCTTACGGCTAACATGCATTAATTAAAAACGAAACATAAATTTGATTGAATATAAATACTGATATAGTACATTAACTAGAGATGAAGTCTCTAATAGTCAGAACAATTATATAAATTTAATGAATTTTGAGAAATGTATAGATGTAAAGATATATGTAAAAGGGCATACAATTGTTTTTAGTTAAACGTTAAAATTAGCATTATTATACTGCTAGAGATGTAAAGGTCTCTAGTTGTCAGAGTAAAAAGAAAACAAACGGATACATTTCACTAAATGTTTCAGAGATGTATAAGGTCTCCATGCGTCATAATATTAAATAATCATAAATAAACAAACATGTAGCGAATTCAATTTCTCATATCAAGAACAGCAGGAAAATTGTTTGAATTTAAGCCATGAGTGAGCTTGATTAGACCGGTCTCCGCAAACAGCACCCGTTCACGAGTATGACGCGTATCTCAGCCATCGCCTCCCTCAACCTTCTTTCGGGAAAGTGGCGACCCGATCAACGACGCCACCGTAAGCAGAGACCTTAAAGTGAGCATGACTGTGCAAGCTATCAGGCAGACAATATAATTTAAATACTATGAATGCTGACCATATTTAGTTTCATGAGAATTTATATTCGTACTTGCCCGTTACATATATGACAACTATCACAAGAAAAAAAAATAGAAATAGACATAACTAGTACAGAAAATCTGAATACAAAATTAAAATTACTTAGGTGTAAAGGACTCTAAGTGTCGACATAATGTACATTAAAATAGGAAAAATTAAAATAAAAAGATAATCTCGGAGATGTATAAAGTCTCCAAGTGTCAAGACTACATATTAGTAATACGGAAAATAAAAAAAAAACAAAACTGTAAGATAATGACTATCTTACGTCAGATCTATAATTAATGGTAACAATATGAAACACTAGTATGATAGTAAACATTCACTTATGTATATGATTTACCGAACACGTTACGCTACTGGCTTAAAAGCATCCTTATCATTTATGAAGTCGTTAACGGTATAATACGCCTTACTTATCAAGTAGCGCTTAACCTGAGACTTGAATTTATGCTGTGGCAAATTTGTTAACTCACTAGGAATTTTGTTATAAAAACGTGTACAGTTCCCAACGAAAGACGCACTAACCTTACGGAGACGGTGGGCCGACACAGCCAGCTTATGTTTATTCCTAGTGTTAAAGTTGTGAACATCACTATTCTTCTTGAATTCATGAATGTTTTTACGAACATACATAATATTGTCCAGGATGTATTGGGAGGCTACAGTAAGTATGTGTGCCTCTTTAAATTTCTCCCTAAGGGAGACCCGAGCACCTAGTTCATAAATGGAGCGCACAGCTCGCTTTTGTAGCACAAAGATGGTCTGAATATCTGCCGCTTTCCCCCACAACAAAATCCCGTATGACATGACACTGTGGAAGTAGCTGAAGTATACCAGCCTAGCCGTCTCGACGTTCGTCAGGTGCCTGATTCGCCTCACTGCATATGCGGCAGAGCTGAGTTTGCCGGCCAATGCTGTCACCTGTGCATGCCATTGTAGTTTAGAGTCTAACGTCACACCCAAAAAAACTGTCTGATCTTCAAATTCCAGTAATTCACCATTTACTTTGATCATACTGTTGCTTACCTGCTTAACATTGGGTAAGGTAAATTTAATGCACTTAGTTTTCTTGGCGTTCAAAAGTAAGTTATTTACTGTAAACCAGTTTACAACAGTAGATAGCGCTTCATTAATGGTATCAAAGAGTAGATAGCGCTTCATTAATGGTATCAAAGTATGGTATTTCATTTTTATAACTAGTTTATCAGTAATGCTATTTGGAAATACAGACCAAACCTATGCTAGAAATATCTAACCCCCATATTCATAAACGTTTGTTAACTTAACAAGCCGCTAATAATTGTTTATCCCTTTCAGTCTTAACAATGTGTCCATAAGAGCAAAAGGGACGAACAATTATTAGCGGCTTGTTAAGTTAACAAACGCTTATGAATAAGGGGGTAAGTGTGCAACCCTATTGAAATCAGATATAAAATTAACCTTAACGCTGATTTCCGTTAAAGCAATATTTCCAAATGATCTAACAAATGGAAATTGAACATGAGCGGGAAAACAATTATTAAATGGGCAAACCCAATTATTCCAATTGTGTCATTCAATTAGTTGGGTAATAACCAGTGATCGAGATTGAACCTGTTCATTTCACGTTATTGGTTTGAAGGTAATAAAAATATATAAAACACGCAATTGAAAAGGTTCGAGCGAAATGATATTGGCGAAAACTAAGTAACATACACTTTTCGCTAAAGCGTTAGTGCCACTTAATGTGCAATACATACTCGTACCTAGCTAGCACAAAATAACAAGCATAAGTCCCTGCAGACGTCAAAAATAAATGAATACTTACCTAATATGCCCAGTACTGTATTATTAAGGTACCGTAAAGTGAGATAAATAGATATTTTTAGTACAGATGGTGCCTTTTTTACGCGGCCATCTGTACTAAAAAATGTCGTACGAGACACGTGCAAAAAGGGAATTCGTAACTCTAACACGACCGAAGGGAGTGTCATCGCCACTCGTTCCGAATTTCATGTTTTTCGCACTAGTGTCATAATGTACTATTTTGTCACAAAATGAAAACTTACTAGACTTTTTTTAGTACAGATGGTACACTAGTGCGAGAAGTGGCTCATTCTACATCAGGTCCAAAACTTCGTCTGTACTAAAAAACGTCGTACGAGTCACGTCCAAAAATGAGATTCGTAACTCGTGTCGATTTAAAACACTCCCTTCGTTCGTGTAAAAAATCGCGAAACTTTTCGAATTTCATGTTTTTCGCACTTGTGTCGTAATGTACTATTTTTTCATCGCACGGACAACCTTTAAACCAAATCAAACCTCTGTATTGACGTTTTTTTGACGGCGGTCATAACGTTCTATTTCAGCCATTTTGGGAAAGTATCCCTAAAAGACACGAAACAATTTCTCATCGAAAGTAAGCTTGCAAATTATTAAATTGTCACCAAATCTATTGTCATCCAACTACTGACATGACAAATGACGGTCGATGTCACTACATCTGTGATAAATGACATATGAAATCTGACGCTTCCGAAAAAAGACCTTACTGTAGATGTCGCTTAGAACAGTTTTGGTAGTGTCCTTCTACAAAAGCTATATTTTCTTACATAAGTCGACGTAAGCGCCATATAAAATAAGTTCGTAGATTATAATGATCTCGATGCGGAACGGGACAAGGAAGCCTCCCTTATAGTTCAAGATGATGATTCAATTTTTGATTTGTGGGGACATTTGCAATTATTTATGACTGCAGCTATAAGTGTAACTCTGATGATGGTGAGTTTTAAATCATCATACAAAGCTACGCTACAGTGATTGAAACGTAAATCATAAATATTTATTTCAAATAAGTATTTACTTATTCAACACAATCATACAATGACAGTGTTAGAAGTTTGAAATGAACAATTTTTCCCACATTGGTGTTGAAATATTATTAGTCATTACAAATTTTACTCTATATAATTTTATCACTTATGTCCAAATAAATATGCCTAAACAGCGAAACAAAATAGCTGTAGGTATTCTGGATATGTCAAAAATAATAATCAAACCGTGTTAAAATTCATTTCTATAAAAAAAAATATTAAACAAAAATTCATCCTTTACATGTTTTCCATTGTTTTTTTTTTCAAAGGTTGATTGCAGAAACATGTTTTCACCAGGATTGAAATCGGGCTCGGGACATCCAGTTTTCTAGGTAGGGTCACTACCGACGAAGATAAGGTCACCAAAGACCTCAAGATGGGGGTCCTTGACACAGAAGCGAACTTTTTCGCAGGAAAACGCTCATTATCGCGACTCGCGGCCAGGAAATTAACCCTTTCGCTGGAGGTGCAGAAAGATTTGTATGGATCGTCGCTTAATTTGAAATAATAAGATTCAAAATGAATATGGAACTAATATGATGACTAGATAATATAAAAATGTCTACTTCTTACGTGGAGTCTTTAGACTTTTAAAGGATGTAATTGTATTTGACCATTTATTAATGAAGATTTATGGTAGGCAGCAGCTTAATTAAATTAGGCCTATTTCGCTTGACCATCGTAGCGATTATAGGCGTTTCCTAATGCTTTCATACGTGTAAATGTCCAGCAGTGGACTTAAATAGGCTGATGATTAAAACTATGATGACTAGATATCAGTTCTTTTCTTTTATAAGTCCGAGAAAAAGGGTAGTGATAAGATTATTATCTGACGGATCTCTATTTCCGCAGCTTGTAAATAGGCTATAAAAATCTAGCAAAAAACAAACATTTTTACTCTCGATTAAAGTCGTCCGAAATAGGAAGTGGGGGCTTTTGATAGTTTAGATGTCTCAACGTGTGACTATGAATGACTCGGATTGTTAGACTTAGAATCGGAAAAGGAACGTTAAATGTGCTAAAGATTTTCTATTTTTTTTTTAATAAATGTTCATCGTAATCATTATCATTTCAGCGATAAAAACTGCTGTAAATTTAGGCCTTCCCTTTGGACCTCAGCATTCAGCATCTCCCGGCGATAAAGTCGTCTGTCCATCTTGTGGGTGGACGTCCTACATTACGTTTGCCAAACCGTGGTCTCCACTTATCTGGGACCCAATCGGCCATCTTGTTCTGCGTACAATGTGGCCTGCCCATTGCCACTTCAGCTTGCTGCTCCGAAAGGCTATGTTGGTGACAAAAAAAATCGTATATTGAATCTTAATTGTACCATTTGTCGATGATCTACCAGATCAAATCTACGAAAACAAATCCATACATTTTACATTCAAAATACATGGCCATTTAAGTCATTTCCCTGTTTAATCAGTATGAAATAAACAAACATTATCTTTGAAGGCGTATCCACGTTTCTCCTGTCGGTTCCCATTAGGGCTATTCCGCGTTTATAAATCACCTCTAACGGCCGCTTTTGTCCCGTCGCTCCGCGTTCATTAAAATGGACAATAATATAATTAAGATCTTTAAAGTACCTTTATAAAGGTTCAGTGTAAAGTGCTAAAAATAGCACTTTGACTTCGTGATGTTAAGATGTAAAGCACATTAACAAGGACAGGTTGCTTACTGTTGAGATTTAATGGATTTGACTTGAAGTAATTAGATAATTCCCATTGAAAGAAAGAAAGAAAACATATTTGAAGGATCCACGGAAAAAACATATCCAAAGCTTTAAAAAATCAGGGCAAATTCAAACCTTATTCTGTTAAAAGTAAGGTGGTGTTTCCTACTGTAATTTAAATTGACGAGACATGTTCTTTCCGTGGACCCTTTATTTATTTAACGCCACAAATAATACCGATAGTAAATAAAACACAAAAATATAACAAAGTCTAGACGGTAAAAGGGATCACCACTCAGCACAGGGTTTCAGTGAGGGTCTAACTTAAATGAATACACTAACACTTTGATCATCATCATCATCATCAACCTATGATAGTCCACTGCTGCCTTTCCTATTACCTATGCATATAAACGCATTAGGAGGTAAATGCCCATAATAACCACGCTGGGCAAGCGGATTGGCGATCGGCAGTAATGTGTTCACTATGACGACGCTGCTGCCCATCATCAATCTTTTATCAAATAATGGTCAGTGACACTTCAATCCCCTAGTCGACTCTTACGACACCCGCAGGACGAGAACACGCCTTTATTTCCATATGGAAATAAAGAATAATATTTTTGCTCCGGACACTACGGTATTTCTAATGGCAACTGAACTCATTGAGTTGAGTCTAATTTGATAGGGTTACTGGATGCTTAGCCAAGTTGCCAATCGCTAACGCTTAGTAGGGTATCGTAGTTTTCCCTCTCTGTCACTCTTTCATATTGGTGCGACAAAGACAGTTAGCTACTTTTCGTTTACGATTGACGATTAAGCGTTAGCGATTGACAACTTGTCTAAGCACTCAGGTACAGTTATCGTTTTATTCACAAGTTCCTAATTGACGGCTTTATCACTTAATTTTTATTGAAAATAATAACTTCTAAATAACATCGTTTTGTAGTGGTTGTAGTTAATAATTTTATTTGTCTTTATTTTACATATTTGGGTCGTTCTTGCGTTTCGTTCAAAAAACAAAATTTTTTGAGAATTTTAATTTTTTATTTTTTTTTTGTCTTATCGTTATATACTTCGATTTAAATACCCATTAATATAATAAATCAATAAAAGGCACATATATAACTATTATATTTATGAGTAAAAACGATGGAAAGGAATGAGCCCGCCGAAGGCAATGAATTTTGCATGGAAAGTAATAAACACGCTTGGAAAGTAATGATAAACAAAGGTATGATAATGAATAGAAGTATAAGACAATGAATTTAATTAAACTGAAATAAGGAAAACAAACAATAATAGTTATATGATATAAAATAAAAACTTCATGAGGTGTTTAATTCAAAAAGGTATTTTATTAATCATCACATTACACTTGTTTAATTAAACAAAGTCATTATTTGAAAGATAATATATTATAAACTGTCAAAATTATTGAGCTTATAAAATAACAAGCAAGTGCTTCCGTGTTTGAGGTAGAATTAACAAAAAATACAGGTAAAGGTGAGGTGTGGGAATTGTAGACCAATGATAATAAGTTTATGTCACATGTCATAGTATCAACTTCAAGTTGTCATTTCGTTCTGTTAAATATCGTCACAAATATAGTAATACATAGACAAATAGACATATTCAAATAATTCAACAAAAATGCTAAACAATCTTATAACAATAAACATTAAAAGATGTTTCTTGAAACACTTAAAAAAAACAATATTAAGCAAAAAATTAAGCTCTTTATAAATTTTGGGGCATATTTAACAGCTCTAACAATAATAGTTATGTATTACACTTTAATAATGTGTAAATAGTGTATAAATAAATTAATAAAAAAATTAAAAAACACGACTGCCGTTTAAAAACGTTCTTAAAAGTAAAAAATAATTCCTTTTTCAGGTTTATTCTTGTGAGCGTATCTACATTA